>JAECUM010001455.1:0-10846 GCA_016617855.1 Megalonaias nervosa
GATACAATAATGTGAAATTACAAGGCACAGATTCCATGGTGTGTGAACAATATTGTGTGTATTTTCTTCATCAACGCAGTCTTGGATATCCTTTAGAACATTTAGTGACTTATTTTGATCGTCACTCTTCTAGAAACGATGAGAAAATAGATCGATGGTTTTGTGACCATTATAGTTATCTTTTGTCTTTAGCTAGGAAACGTAGTGTACATCAATGGCCTCATGACTTCCATCAATGGAAATCTCACATGATTTCACAACGTTGTCAACCTTGTCCAAAATAATTTGTTTGATGTTACTTGTTACTTGTGACTTATGACTTGTTACTTGTTACTTGAATAAAAAATGTTGTGTTTTGAAAAAAAATGTGTCTGTCGTTTGTTTTAAAAAAACACTGTGAATATATGCTCTTTGACTTCTTTCTATCCCTCATCATGACATTCGCTATCATAGCGTTCCGACACTAAAACCGAGTAGGGATGTTTTCTATCGCGTCCGCGTTTGAACCATACAAAGCGGGTGGGTCTCCAGTCTGACCATTCACTGTTGACTCGTCAACCTATGAAGATGCCTTCCAGACTAGCCCAGCTGAACGAAGCTTACGTCAATTTGCATCGTGTCAGGCTAAACCTGATACCGAAGCCTGAAGAAATAGAGAATGTTAGGATGCTCTCCACAGTCCAAGGTCTGATAGAAGAGATGTTTAGAGAGGAAATTAAAAAAGAACAAGAAGAATGGACTGAGAAATACAGACTTCAGAAGAAGCAGAGAGAAGAACAACAACAACAGCAGCAGCAGCGGCAGCAGCAGCAGCAGCAGCAGCAGCAGCAAGAACCAGACAGAGGTTTTGTGGACTGTCGAGTAGACACCAAAGAATTCTCTTTCTCTTTTCGCAGAAGCAGACCGTATCCAATAGGAAAGGCTACTGCCAGACGGGGACGCAATCTTAGACAGTAAAAAAGATTGCCATTACTTCCGTGAACAAAAAAACAGCCCTTTTCAGGGCTACCCAATACTCTCGAAAAGACATACTCATTCAATTTGTCAAAATTTGTCATTAGAAAATAGAAGTGTGTCTATAAGCACTTCGTTTCTTTTGTCAGTAAAACAAAATATTTGTGTGTTTGTATGTTTAAAAAAAATAGAAGTGTGCCTATAAGCACTTCGTTTCTCTGTCTTGTCCAATCGTGTCTGCCTGTGTTTGTAAGTAAAAAGTAAAAAAGTCAACGTGAGTGCTTCTTTTTAAGTCCACGTGTTACATGTGATGGTAAATTTGAGTGCTAGGGAATGTTTACTTTCACGTCCGTGCTTCAAGTATATAAATTGGTGCGATCGTCAGTCTGGTTACCCACGTTGACGTAGCAGCTGCAACAAAATGAGTAGACTAACAAAACTACTAGAACTCCAGATGCACCTGGAGCATGCCAGGCGTCTCCTGGATGAACTGACTATGGAGGCGCTTGCAGAAAGTGACAAACTTAAGGAAGAGGAGGAGAAGAAGAAGAAAGAAGAGGAGAAGGAAAAGAAGCGAGGGATACTACCTCACCTCATGCTAAGACCTCTGTGTGAGGTCAAACCTGAGGTGAGGACAACAACGTCTCCACAACCAGTAGCAGTACGGCAAACTGTACCAAGAGTCACTGGCCTCCAAACAGAAAACTGGGAGGAGGAATTGGAAAGGCAGAGGCAAGAGTGGGAGCCTCGACGTCAGCATCCCAGGGTGATAAATAGAAGAGGAAGAAGGGAACAAGTATTCACTATCCCTCAAACTGAGGAGTGGGATAGTGAAGCAAATCAACCTCCCTCTGCGCTCCCAACCACACGCATCAATTGGGAGCAGGATTGGAGCCGGCGATGCGTGTGTGGTGCCCGCCCTGGGAGATGTCACCATTAGCCAGGTGCATCTGAAGTTTAAAAAAACAGCCCTTCTCAGGGCTAACCAGATCTCTAGAAAAGAGAACCTATTCAATTTGCCAATTAGTGTGAATGTAGTGTAGTGTGAATATAAACACTCACTCTTTACT
Source organism: Megalonaias nervosa (assembly GCA_016617855.1). Taxonomy (NCBI): domain Eukaryota; kingdom Metazoa; phylum Mollusca; class Bivalvia; order Unionida; family Unionidae; genus Megalonaias; species Megalonaias nervosa. The sequence goes on from JAECUM010001455.1 coordinate 2,025, forward strand.
GGTGTGTGTGTGTGTGTGTGTGTGTGTGTGTGTGTGTGTGTGTTTGCATGCGCGTTCGTTGGTGTGAATAGTATATGGGTGTGTGTTTTTCTTCTCTTCCTGTGTGTGTGTGTGTGTGTGTGTGTGTGTGTGTGTGTGTGTGTGTGTGTTTGCATGCGCGTTCGTTGGTGTGAATAGTATATGGGTGTGTGTTTTTCTTCTCTTCCTTCGTTGGTGTGATAGTATAATGTGTTTTATGCTTGCTCGTTCGTTGGTGTGGATAGTATATAATATGTTTTTTTCTCATCCCGATTGTGTGGATGGTATGTTTGTGTGTTTTATGCATGCTCGTTCGTTGGTGAGGATAGTATATTGTGTGTTTTATGCTTGCTCGTTCGTTAGTGAGGATAGTATAGTGTGTGTTTTATGCTTGATCGTTCGTTGGTGTGGATAGTATATAATATGTTTTTTTCTCATCCCGATTGTGTGGATGGTATGTTTGTGTGTTTTATGCATGCTCGTTCGTTGGTGAGGATAGTATATTGTGTGTTTTATGCTTGCTCGTTCGTTGGTGAGGATAGTATAGTGTGTGTTTTATGCTTGCTCGTTCGTTGGTGAGGATAGTATATAATATGTTTTTTTCTCATCCTGATTGTGTGGATGGTATGTTTGTGTGTTTTATGCTTGCTCGTTCGTTGGTGAGGATAGTATATTGTGTGTTTTATGCTTGCTCGTTCGTTGGTGAGGATAGTATAGTGTGTGTGTGTTTTATGCTTGCTCGTTCGTTGGTGAGGATAGTATATCATATGTGAAGTGAGTGTAAGGCATGTTTTCCTTCACGTCCGTGCTTGAAGTATATAAAAGCATAGCGTTCGTCATTCGCGCCATTCTACACAGAATAAAAAGGAAGAGAAAAATGGATTTAATCAACAAGTTAAGAGATAGTTGGTGCTGGATGGTAGATGCAGTCTATGTAGTGGAAAAACTTCAAAAGGAGTGGAGGTTTGAAGTCAGCCTAGACTTTATGGCGAGACTCAAAGCAGCAAGTTATCATTTGCAAATGATAATAATGGAAGAAGCGGATAAGTTGAGGGGTTTCAACTATCCAAAATATGTGAGAGTAGGAACCTTGAAGGAGATTTTGGATATTGTAGTTGAATTGGAATCTTTTTTGGAAGGTATCTTCTCTTTAACAGAATGGCCTTTTGTCAAAAGAGGCTTAGACAATATCAAGAAAGCGGAAGACCTAATGAGAAAAGTACTGGAAGAAGAAGTAAAGAAGATCAAGGAAACGTGGAAGAAAGAAAGAAAGGACAAAGAAAACCAAAAAAAGAAAGAAGAGTTTGAGAAACTAAATCAGAACTGGATGAAAATCCAACAAAAATTCAGAGCTCTCGGACATCCTGACTGGATGCCCGAAGAAGAAAAGAAGAAAAAAAAAAAAAAAAAAGTCAGGACATGGTGGAAGAACTGGAGAAGATAAAAGAAGAAGAACCCAAAGGCCCTTTTCAGGGCCACTTCCAATGCCTCGAAAAGATCTTAATTTTCATTTGGTCTCCACCCTAAACGAATATATATATAAAACCCTTCCTCTACTAAAAAAACACGAACGCTCTTGATTCGTGTTTGTCTATAGCCCTCTCTCAGGTAGCCTGACGTCACAGTACTTCTTTGCTACATTGTTACCAGTATGACGTCATGCCACCTGGCGCTTATCGCTCTACAAACCCACAGTCTCCTAGTAGCCGCTCTACCAAATTTCCATTGACGCTATACAGGCCCAGGGTGTTCTAGTCCCTCTACCCCATTTTTCCATTGACGCTATACAGGCCCAGGGTGAGATTTTATTTCTTGAGGCTATACTGGCCCAGGGTGAGATTTTATTTCTTGAGGCTATACTGGCCCAGGGTGAGATTTTATTTCTTGAGGCTATACTGGCCCAGGGTGAGATTTTACTTTCTTGAGGCTATACTGGCCCAGGGTGTTGACCTACTTTCTTGAGGCTATACTGGCCCAGGGGGGGTCTGTAATGCTAATTCCCATTGAGGCTACGGTAACCCACTATACTACTGGTATCCATTGCTTCTTATACATACATCAATAAATTGCGTCACATCAGTACATATTCCTGATCCCGTTATACTCAACAATATCACAACAATCAGACGCATTTCTTTACATTACAACTCACACAAAGTACACAAATATTCAAATATCCATACTCTGATATATACATACGTCCATAGTACTAATCTTACATACTTCAACCATTCCAAATTCACAATTCAAGCATGCGTAAATTCTAACATAACGGATTAATAAATGCACTGGTTTACTACGAAGTAACCTAAAAGTGAATTACAAAATTAATTCTGACCACAAACTAACAATCTACATAATTTGCTACGTAATATTCAAGCCCATTTCTCAAATACACATGTAAATAAAACATCATAAAGGTAATTCTACATACTAAACTATCCCAATAATTAAGTATACAGACTACAAATAATTATAATTATGATGCCGTAATCTGCAAAAATCGAGCAAATAACTTACTGACCTTATCGAAGCTTTGCTTTCCTTAGAATCTGCTTCTAAGTTTTACCACCAAATTACGAGTGGCTTCTCGGAGTGATCCTATTTGCTCAGCAATCTTCCCAGGAGAACTAACTTTTTGCTTGCAAGATATGAATTTATAATTAGGATCTAAATTGTAACCACACCCTGCATTTCAATTCCGATTGGACGTCGCTGTGAACTGATCCAATCAAACTTAGCGAACAATGTCCCTCTCGCTGCCTGTCAACGTGGGGACGTTCCCCCGCTGGCTTCTTTTGATCTCTGAACATACCTTTAACATGTAGGTGTGATACGGCAAGCCTTTGTCCAGTTGGCACGATCTATCGCCTGTGTCGATTGAAGATTCTGCTCTCTGGCGGGTCACGGTAAGCTTGTGTAAGAGATTAACACTAGCCTGCGGCAATCTTTAGACACTAAACACATGGCCGCAGTAATACCCTAGTTTATACATGACTTTATAGCTGGGGCTTGTCAATCGTGATATAATGGTAGATAACTAAGTGGCTGGAGGTGTGTTATTTCAGTATGTGCTGTTTGGTTAAGTGATGTGATGTGATTATGATTTTTAACGTAGCTTTAACAATTTTTCAGTCATATCGCTACGATGTCTGCAGTGTGGCAGTTTATAGTGATGTCTAGCACTGGGGCATCATACCGCAGACATGTAGCATGATGTCCCACCCAGTCACATTATCCTGACACCAGGCCGACCAGTCCTAACACTAACCTCTTAATGCTGGGCGCCAAGCGAGGCAGCTGTTAGTACCATTTTTGTAAGTCTTTGGTATGACTCGACCGGGGATTGAACCCACGACCTCCCGCATCCAAGGCGGACGCTCTAACCACTAGGCCACCAGAGCGGTCTGTTTGGTTAAGTGCAGAACGTTATGTATATTTAATTTACATTGTTTGTTTGTTATTTTTTTTTAAATTTTATATTTCATTACATACTATTGTAATGTAGCATTGTATGTTGGACTTGACCTTGTCCAAAATTGACTTCATTCCTGCTTGACCTGAATTGATTTTTCAAAAAACTTTATTCTATAAAGAACTAATAACTAGTTAAGGCTGTTCCATTTTAAACATACATGGTACCCAGGAAAGGCAGTTTTTAAACAATATATGCCAGGGTACTTTGATTTCACAGAGTTCATATTAAAATGATAAGAAAATTTTAAACTGCATCTATGGGTGAGTACCCCACTTTAACGTCTCTTCCCTTGGTCCCATGTATTTTTTAATGGAACAGCCCTAAAATATTCTCTGTGTGTATGGACTTAATATCAGGATCATTTTTAACAGAAGTAAATATGTTTATTGCGGTCTAGGTCAAGATTATTAAAAATTACCTGGCATACCTGACATAGTCCAGGTTCAATATTTTAATTTTAGTAATAGGTTTCTAATAATGACTAACATTTTTATTTTGTAATATTCAGGATCATGCTAGGTTATTTTCCATTAGATAAAAGGTTGGTTTTTTTAGAAAAATGCTAATTGTGACCTGAGGTAAAGTAGAAGAGAGTAAAATCTTGTCAATGAAGAGAAATTTCACTTTTGTTTCAACTTTTAGCAAAATCAAGTTGTATTATATGTTGTGTCCAGTATTTCATTTCAGGCTGGAATTTAATTCTTCAAATTATTGAATTCAAGTGATTATTTTCTCTGGAAATACAAGCGTGCTCTGATAAAATTCTTGGACAGAGACATTCATTGGAATTTATAGTGAATTCATACCTGCAGTTATATTAATTTGATTCAACAAAAGACTGTTGAAACATCAACTCTATGCAGCTTACAACAAACACACCAACATCTTCAGCTTTGGATTTAATTTGGACTTCTACTGAATTTTATTCAGAACTTTAAATTATTAGGACTTGTGTCTTTAATTCTAGGATTATTTTGGGATTTAATTCATATTACATTTTTACTATGTATTCTAGGGAAATAAATTATTTGTTGAATGTTACAAAGCTTGTTGCTTTTCCCTCTTCTCTGTTACTTATTTTAAGAGCTTAAACTTGTAACAAGTAGCATTACTGGCTGTTTGAACATGACCAATTACAGAGACCAATATATCATAAATCCCTGTATCACTGAAGCAACAAATAGTAAGTCTACCATATTCTGAGGTTTTTCTACCTTGCACCCTGATCTTTATGTAACAGATTAGCTATATCAAATCCCTAACCAACTGGCTACATACAGTTTCTTTATGAATGGCAAGTCCCTAACAGACTGGTTATATCAAGTCCTTATCAGATTATCTGTATCAAGTCTCTAACAGACTGGTTATATCAAGCCCGTAACGGATTAGCTAAATCAAGTCCTAACAGATTGGTTAAATCAAGTTTCTTACTTTAAATCAGTTCATATACAGATTGATTAGGTTGCTGTCACCCATACAGCACAATAAACATGAAATGTAGGCCAAATGTCAAAATACATGCCAATATTGTGCACTCATGCTATACACAATGATAGGGTGAAACCCCCAGTTCACTGATTTGTGAATGCTAACTATGCAGTTAATGCAGGATAATTATATAATACAGGTATGATATTTGATTTGTAATATATTTTATAACAGATTAGAAGAAAGATTTCATTTGGTTTTGGTGCTTTAAAGCACTGCAGCTCTTAAAGAGCCTTGCCAAAGGTCACGCCATGATAGCAGATGACAACTGAAAAGATGGATGAAACTGAATCTACACCCTTCTGGTCTCAAGTCCAATGCCATAACTACTGACCCACCATGGCTCTTCAGAAAAAAGGACAACACAAATTATAAGCCTATTCATTTATTTAAGGAACAGACTGGCTTACTTACTAATTAAGTATAGAAAAACTCACACAATTCTGTTTTGACACTTACAAGCCAAAAATACAACACTGTGTATAATATACAATAATTCTTGGAAAGAACTTCCTTCCAAACAGGTACTGCATTTCATCACTTACACATGAAATTCTTCCCTTAAACAAATGATTACTGGAATAAAGCTTGCATAAACACTTTTATCTGGGTACAAATTTATCTCAATAAAAATATGAGTTGTGTGGTTTAGCATGCATTATTGACATCCTAAAAGAATACAAGATAGATTTATTATTTAAATTACATTATTATTTCCTAAAATTAATACATGACATTACATGGTAGACTTTTTTTGTTTAAATTATCGTATCTGCATCATTAAAGAATATATGACGTTACATGTTATATTTGTTGCTTTACTCTATTTATCACGTGATGTGAATGGGCACTTCTAATACACTGAATGTTACATAGTCACATAACTAAACAAATGTTGTGCAATATGTCTTGTACTTTGTGAGGACTACTTTACCAGTCTATCATCTCATGAAAGATAGGTTTTAACTAGTCATACAACATTTTGATTGGACAATGCTAAAAATGTACAGTGTTATCATGTTACATGGAAGTCAATGACATGACGAAAAACATATCACATATCACTGTGGCATCCAAAGAAAACCATCTATTATGGGAATATGTAATAAATGCACTGAATCTTTATATTAAACCAGGCAAAATAGAATATGTAAATATGTTTGTAAACAAGAACCTGCAATTATTTGTTATTTCACAACATTATATGACTAGTATGTTAAAATAAAATCAAAATGTTCACTTGGTAGGTGCAACAGACAAAAGCTGCTGCACAAAGGAGAATCCATTCCTGTTCTAGTATGCTATTAACCTCTATGATGGTCTGGACCAAGTTACCATAACGGATATAAGCTCACTACTGTGTACTTGTAAGCTGTTCTGCTGATATGTACCTGCAAGTTAGAACTTAAAAAGTTGCTTCCTTGCTCTGGATAATTCATGATGATAAGTAATTTCCCACACTCAGAACATAAATATCTTAAGAGTTTGATATTTTCAGCAATTTCACACTGCTTTCTTCAGCAACTAATCTTGATCATGCACTTATAAAGGTCACATTATACGAGAAGACTTGTGCAGATGGTTGGTAATTCAAGCCCCTCATCACCATTTAGTGTTGGCCTCTGCAGTTACATTTCAATCGTCTCCATCACCTTCCTTTTTTATATATTGTCCTCTGATGTGATGACCTGTGTTGTCCTTTAAGACAACAACTTACATGTGTGAAGGACAAAATAGAAAATTTGAAAAAATGTGGTGGGATTTATTATATCAAATGTAATGATTGTGACTACACAGGGAAACAGTGTTAGAAACAAGGACCAAGAAATACATCAGTAGAGAGTCATCGGTCACATAAGAATGTTGGGACAGTATGGGACATTCCATAGTTCCCAATCTGACAAAAGTCATCACATCAGAGGACAACATATCGAAAAGGAAGGTGAAAGAAGTGACTGAAATATGTCAGCTGAGGCCAATGCTAAACAGGGAAAAGGGCCTTGAATTAACCCTAACCCATATGTCACATGATCAACATTAGCTGCTGATGACCTGCCAACCCCGATGAGTCCATCTCAGTAAAGCAGCTGATTTTTTTTAAGATTGACCAATTTTCAGTAAGGTGTAACAAAATATCAGTAACTGCTATAGTAAAGCTAGAAAACATAATTAAAAGTTCAACACAGCGACGATAACATTATGTTCAACTGAAAAGTTTGCAAAATATGCGTAGACTTTATTTACCACTAGTAAAGTTGCACAAATTTTAGTTCCAAACCCTATGCAACTCAATAGCTTGTTGCTTTAGGAGTTGGTTCCTTTGTTAAAAGTGTTAAATCTCCACTCTGAAAGACATACTCTCTTTCAATATGGTCCCACCAAATGAAACACATCTAAGATCAAGTGTTGAGTCTTGCTGAAGGCACAAAGTTCTGATGTAACGAGACTACAACCATGTACATGCATATGATCAAAGGAAATCATAATGTTGTACACCATGTACATGCATAATATCAAAGAAAATCATGAAGTTCTACACCATGTACATTAATAACATGAAATGAAATCACAATGTTCTACACCATGTACATGCACAAGATTAAATGAAATCAAGAGTCCTACTTTGACTTTAACACCTGCTTCGTGCCGAAGCTGGAATTGAGATGTCTGGTCAGTTTGAGATTTCTGGAACTGAGATGTCTGGTCAGTTTGAGATTTCTGGAATTGAGATGTCTGGTCAGTTTGAGATTTTCTGAATGAAAGTTTTTAACAACAAGAGACACCCCTTGTCTTAAGGCCTTCTTGGCAAGAAAGTATAAATACTTGCAATGAGCTTAATCTAAACCTTTTAATCAATATGACACAGACAGATGGATATGCATGCTGAAGTGATTGTTATATCAAACTTATGCCAGAGCAGGCTAAAAACAGCAAAGATGTGTCCTTGTTACTGCATGTGTAGGTTTTATGTTAACTGACAATTTCATTGAAATTAAATAACTATCCAAATGCATTCTGAACTCAACTGAAATTAACTATCTATGGATTATGAATTCCATTGAAATGAAATATGTGTTCAGAACTCCAATGAAATTAACCTCCTATGTCATTTAGAGCTTTGAGAAAATAGATACTATTAATTATGGCGCTAAGTAATGATGCACACCTACCTGAATATGAATATTTGAATTGTATTTTTTCTGTCAATCTTTTACAGACACATACAATTTAATTTTGAGACATGTGTCCAAGCAAACATATTTCATTGGACAGCTGATGACCTTTTGAAAATTAAATATGAGTACAGCTTGATGTTTTGTCCTTCGAGTTTGAAGATAACCATGACATCACTAAGAACAGCCTATGGTTACAACAAGTCTTTGCTTTATAATAAATGACTGATATAACAATCATTATTGAAGTTACAATAAGCAATCCAAATACCAATCATTGTTACAATTACAATCTAAATACCAATCATTATTACAATTACAATCTAAATACCAGTCATTGTTACAATTACAATCTAACTGCCAATCATTATTACAATCTAAATGCCAATCATTATTACAATAACAATTTAAATACCAATCATTATTACAATTACAGTCTAAATGCCAATCATTATTACAATACATGCAGGGCAATAAGTAATCAGAAATCCAATCATTGTTATTACAATATGCAATATAAATGAAAATCATTATTACTATTTCAATATAAATACCAATCAGTATTACCATTTGAAGCAGAACAAATTCTCCAAACAAGTTCATTTACAACTTTGTGGAAAAAGATGTTTGTCTGGGATCTTTTAAAACTTTTACAGTAATGGGGC
>JAECUM010001456.1:0-70376 GCA_016617855.1 Megalonaias nervosa
TATATATATATATATATATATATATATATATATATATCAGTCTAGAGAGGCTTTTTCAGAGCCATTGATTTTTAGCAATGTCATGAATATTTTAAGTATATGTGTTGGGATACTTCGAGGGGTACGGTATCATGTCATTAGAAATAGGTCATTACGGCCTACTTTGATCGTTCAAGTGGTCTCATTTAGTTTTCGTCCATGGACCCACATCTCTCACACTGTTTCTTACGAAATAATGAAATTTAATAGGTGCCTATTTCTGATGGGCATTACACTAGTGAGTAAAAAAGCAGATCAATTTATGTTTTGTGTTACAATCCACATATTCAGTATTGCTACTTTATATTTGCATAACACATGCAAAACAAGGTTACTAGGGCCTACTTTGAAAACTTTTTTTCTAGTTCATGGTTGATGATATCTAGCTTTTAGTGCTAAGTGTGCGAATTAAAATTGTGTGGTTTCCTGATAGTTGCATTTCTTGCTTAAATTATTTTTAGAAAGACTGACAAAGTAATACATATTGGTATGATTGTTATGAAAATAGTACAAAAGTTTAATGTCAATCGCATGGTACGAACACACACACAGGTTTGGACTTAGATTTTGGTAATGTTTTAGGCATGAAAAACGTTGATTGCTGCAACACAAAGCAACAGAGTTAATACATATATTCGAGAATCCCTTGGTGTTCTGGTTTTCTGTGTAATGAAAAACTATGAAATAAATTATACAAGGCAGAGTGATCTAGTCTGATGCTCAGTCCCTTGTTTTCCCGAAACACACACACTCTCTCTCTCTCTCTCTCTCTCTCTCTCTCTCTCTCTCATTATTATTATTATTATTATTCACACATCAGAACAGCAACTTGTACCTAGGAAATTACAAAACTCGAAATGAGGTCAGAGATAAAACATTCTTAAATATATAAACATGATATTTATTTTCAACTCTCATGTTTTTAAAGAACAATGAAAATATCCAAGATTGGAACTTCAGCATACGTTTATCCTGTTTCTTGTCACTAAGAGTAACAAATTAGCCACCCTAGCCTGTTTTCTTCTGGCAAACAGCAGCAGCAGCAGCAACAACAACAACAATAATAATAATAATAATAATAATAATACATAAGCAAAAAAAAATGTTTCCTACTGGTTTTAAATTAGGGAGGCAAGGGCGTTTTCATATTTTTTAAACAATATATATATATATATATATATATATATATATATATATATATATATATATAATGTTATTTTTGGGATTTTTCACAATTTTTTTATTACCATGGGGGAAATAAAGCTACTGTCGGCAATGTGAAACAGGGAACATCGTTCGACCGATAACATAATTTTTTTTTTTGACCTTACGAACACCATCGTTTTCATCATTAGCAAACAAAAACGCTTCAGGGCCAAGGTGGTTAGAGCGTCCGCATAGGATGCGGGAAGTCACGGGGTTCAAACCCCGGCCGAATCATACCAAAGACTTATAACAACGGTACTAGCAGCTGCCTCGGTTGGCGCTCAGTATTGAGGTTAGTGTCAGGACTGGTCGGCCTAGTGTCAGGATATTTTGACTGGTGGGACATGATGCTACATATCTGCGGCAAGATGCCCCAGTGCCAGACCACTAAGCTGCCACACAGCAGCTATCGTAACGATAGGACTCAAAAATCGTTCAAGCTAAAATCCAGATCTCTCTCTCTCTCTCTCTCTCTCTCTCTCTCTCTCTCTCTCTCTCTCTCACACACACACACACACACACAACAAATAATTTCTCTATACTGCTGAGGGAGAAACAAGCAAGTTACCAAAGATGAAAACTGACCTTGTTCCATTAAACACTTTTTCTTAAGATTCCCTCTTTCTCACTTTAATCCACTTTCACTGTATTTACTTTTGTCTAATCCATAGGATCTCGCTCTCATTTGGTTGTATTAGAACAAAATTGGTGAAAGAAAGAAAAGCATATGAACTAAAAATTATATGTATCTATTTTAATACAAAGAATTTTCTTTTCAGCATCACAAGGTTTACAACAATAAAACGACAATGTAAGCGTGTAGTCTAGTGATATTTTAGCCTGAATACATCTTGAAACGACTCCGCATCACTTGTAAGCTAGACAATTTTCCCATTGAGTATCTGAAAAGCTAATCCTAGAAAGAGAAAGGCGCATGAAAACAATGCACTTTTCTTGTCTATCTTATAAAACACGTGCAAGTGCTAACCGCTGTTTCATTCATTGAATTCAGTTTATAATATCAGCTACATTTTTAAAACGTACGCTTACAGGAGACACTAATATTAGTTTGTACAACTACATCCGTACGTGACTCAAATATTAAGTTTGTTTGTGTGGTTTTTGAATTTAAAGAGGTTAACGTGGAGATCACAAATAAAATTATTTTTAATGTTCTTAAAAAATTGACAACATATGGCCAAAGTTAGCGGTAAAATGTCAGAAATGGTGGTACTATTTTCTCACGCGGATGATGCGCTACCTTAGCCATAAGGTTCAATTGTAATTTGTTTGAACTGTATAACGCATAGAAGATAATAGTCCTACATGTAAGATCTCCACGATGATATCAGCGTCGAGGTCTTACATGTAGAACTCAAGCACTTGATTCCGGGAGAAACTAATGTGTACACTCATCAATTGGTGAGTGTACACATTAGTTTACCCCGGAATCAAGTGCCTGTGATGTTGGACGAGGAAGCATCTTATATGTGGCATTCACAGAATCTGTGTTGAGCAGTTGAAAATGGGGGGATTGCACATTTTAACTATAACTTTACTAGTCGTATTGGAAATTTTATTTGCACAAGGTAAGTAAAATAGCTGAAATATTTGTCCTGTTAGTCCTTAGTCAATTTAGTGTGGTCTTGTTGATTCCTAATGAGATTCGCCAATCGTTCATAATAATTTGTAACGGCGGACTACTTAGATTTATTATTCTCCTATCGATTTTTTACGGTTCCATAGCGGCCTGGCATGAACATTTGTTAAGTCGTTACTGTATATGTGCTTACAGGATTGGTGTATTTGAGGTTCTTTGCTGACTTGAATGTGGTTGTTATCAGGCCCGGCCCTAGGGCAAGGCAAACGAGGCAACCGCCTTGGGCCCCGCTCTTTTCCGCAATGCAATTTTTTGCTTCGGGCCCCGCGCTCATCGCTTGCTGCCTTGGGCCCCACATGCTGCCTTGGGCTCCGCACATCCTAGGGCCGGGCCTGGTTGCTGTACATATTTTGACGAAGTAGGGTACTCTTGCTTCGCAAAAAAAAAAATAAATACTTATAACCAGTAATTTAACATCCGTTGACTAGCCTTTTGCGACATTGATTGAGCGAATTCTCTTACAGATGTTAATTATTTCGTTGCATTTATTAGCCTGTTCTTGTCCGGCTATAAAAAAAGAAACAGGTATACCGAATACACTGGCATACAAGGTGGAGCCAACTGCAAGCAGCAATGACCAAGATATGCCATTCCATAATTCCTTACTAGCCTATGGTAATTGTTTGTTCCACCAATTAGTTGTGGCAAATTGCATAGACCGAACTCTGTCGACGCATTTTGCTACGGTAGACGAGGGTGTAGGTATACGCCTACAAGTGTTTCCCCGAAGATCTCAAATAGGTGCGGTAGTTATTACCCAAAAGAGTTGTCATGAAAAACGATGCCTTGACTGAATATTCATTTTGAGTTTTGTTTTGTTGTTATCATTATTATATGAGCTTACTGTATGCCTTAGTCCTACAATGTAAGATGTATCACGTGTTATTTATGTTTTGGTGCTACGTCTCGCTGCCTAAATAACGGCCTTGTATAGCGTGTTCCGATGTAGTCCTACATGTAAGACCACCAGATGTAGTCCTACATGTAAGACCTCCAGATGTAGTCCTACATGTAAGACCTGATATTTATGTTTTGGGCGTCTCGGTCTTACTGCCCAAATAACGGCGCTGTATAGAGTGTTCCGATGTCGTTTAACATCGGAACGACAAGTCAGTTTTCAGGAATATCTCACACACATGGCAGCCCATATTGGAGCTTTTCTACAAATTAAAGTTATAATGTTTTAGTCAGACTTTACTTACTCTGATATCTTTTTCAAATTCCCACAAGCAATTGGACATTGATTTGATTTCCAATATTCCACAACATGGTTTGATTGCCTGTCCTTATGACTTTTCTTTCCAAAGTACAGGTTCGTATGTAGGGATAATGACACCAAGTCATGTGACAAAATAGTTGCCTTTATCCATGACATTTTGATTCAAAATGCAGTAGAGTGAAGTTGAATGTGACTTTGCCAGAAATCGGCACCTACCCCTGTGCCACCCCCATTTTCCTATTAATATTCTGTGAAAATAGTAGTGAATCATGCAGGTGTGTGCATGTAGTTATAAACCCATGTTTGTAGAAGTTAGAGGAAACATGCTTTAAAATCCACCTTTGTGTTAATACAGCAACTTATGGTACCTACACATGTCATAGATTTTAATTTACCAGGGTTGGAACTGCTCCGGTGGCCTAAATGGTTAGAGTACCCGCCTCAGATGCGAGAGGTCGCGGGTTCGAACCCCATTTGAGTCATACCAAAGACTCATAAAAATGGTACCAGCAGCTGCCTCGCTTGGTGCACAGCATGAAGAGGTTAGTGTCGGGACTGGTCGGCCTTGTGTCAGGATAATGTGACTGGGTAGGACATGATGCTACATGTCTGCGGCATGATGCCCCAGTGCTAGACATCACTATAAACTGCCACACTGCAGATATCGTAGCAATATGAATGAAAAATTGTTAAAGCTAGATTAAAATTCCCAATCACACACACACCAGCATTGCAACTTGCAGAATTTGCATATTGCAATATGTTTTGATACATTGTGATTCAGAACAGTGTACTGGGGTATATATTGTAAAATGCGAAAATCTAGAAAGTGCAAAATGATATTAAAGAGTGAAAGAAGAACTAATGTTTCATATAACTTTACTTTTAATCTCACTGCATAGCAATGATCTAAAAACATCCTGAAGTTTTACAAATGCTCGTTTAAAGTAGGGGCTACTTAGACAATCCTAAAGGCCGAATCCTAGCACGGTTCATATAGATGATGCATTTCGGCAATAGGCCTATTGGCTGATGATAGTGAAAGCAATTTATTTTAAAGCCATGAATTACATTAAATTCTTGGAGCTAGAAAAGAGTTAAAAGTGAGAATTTTTGCTGAAGCAGCTTTACTGAAATTGAGCTTTGATCCGAGTGGGTCACGAATGTAATCAGAACCGGAACTGACGTCATTTGAAAGCTCGAAAATATATTACACTGCAAATGTATGTCAACTTTTTGGCCAAATCGGTACACCATATAACAAATTCATAACTTTTCAAACACTAGATAGGTCTGATCACGAGCATACGAGGTGTAAACTTTTGGACTATTCATTTGGCGATTGTTAGCAGAAATCTCTGCACTTATAAACATGGATTAACTCCGTCTTATTCATGATGAGTGTTTCAATGTATTGCATGGATATTTTATTTCCTACTCAGTTTACAGGTAGAAGAACGAGTGCAATTTAAACAATGAATAGTAACACGGACTTATAATCTTTGATTCACATGGGTTTTAAATTATTTTCGGAGTAAATCAATGCAAGGTGAATTCTAATGTACAATCGGGGATGATCTACTGCCAAATTATCCTTGATAGGAATAACATGGGGATAAGTTTTTACTGTCTTCTGAATTCACTTGAAGAAATGCAGAGATATCTCAAATTTATTTAATTTAGTGTACTTTAAAAAGTGTTTATATTTTCAACATGTTTGCAAATTCCTAAAGTCCGGAATTTTTGTGATTACAATTTTTAATCAGCTTTTGGCGTAATATCTTAAGGGTTATAAGTGGAAAAAGAAAACAAAAACATAAATATGTAATAATGAGGGTAAATCCAAAAAGTTAACATGCAGTTCTCCTTAAAAATACATCATTCTAAATACCTTGAGCATAGCTATATATAGCCTTATAAGGGTTCAGATCAATTTAATAAATAATCTAAACATACAATTATGAAGTAAATATATTTATTTGATCAAAATACCACTAATCGAACAAGCGATTTAAGAAAGTGAAGCTTAAGCAGAGCTTATGTTAGTGAAAAATCTTATGTTGGAGCTAATCTACCGAAAAGACATTACCAATGAGCAGTGAAAAAATGTACATAATAAACGTAAGGAACAGTTTCCAAACTTGTTCCAGCTGGCTAAACTACCTATGTATATACCCCGTCAGCAGGGGCATCTCAGCACAGAACAATATTCATACGCTGGTGAAGAACAGATTAAGCTCAGAAAAATCAACAGATTAATGCATATACAACTAGATGTAACATCTTTTAAAGACTTTGATTTCATTAGGACTCTAACAGAGTGTTGCTGGAAGAAAGATATATGGATATTGTAGTGTTAGGTATATAGTGAACTATGTCTATTTTCTCCTCTCCCTCCTTTTTGTTCTACCCCGCCCCCCTTATTTTCCTAACAAGTGGGTACCCCCCCCCCCCATTAGATCCTGTCAGCATCTCTGAAGTGAAAGCACTGGAGTTGCAGCTGGAGAAAAGAGTATAGAAGCTAAAGGACAATGGTTAACATCTGGGTTACAATGACGTTCTATTTAAATATCATTTCCCTTTCATATTACATTTATTTATTTCTGTGTTGGTTTTGTATATGTTTCTTGTATTTAAATTAGTAACTGAAGCAGAACACTTGATAACATGAGTAGTCACTGAAAACTGAAAACTGGTCATTGAAGAGTCATCGGATTTCAGCTTTCCTGATCTGTATTAACCCCGTTTCATGGATTATTTCATTAAATGTTTTGTTGTGCTAGTGAGTATTCATTTTAATTTTATTGGATTTTATTTGATTTGACATTCTTGGACCGATCATTTTGTGTGCCTGTGTGGACCTGATATTTAAAGAATGCCTGGACATTGTGTTTATAACCCTATTGGGAAGAAGCTGATGACTTCAAAGCCTGGATAGGACCTTCCAAACTTAAGACTAAAGCATCATGTCGACCTTGCAGGTCAATAAACTTGTCACATTATTAAGTCTGGAAATTTTTATTTTTGGGTCTGGAAAAGGTCTTAAATCTTTTTCTAAATCTGTGGCAGGAACCCTGTTCCTGTAAACGTCTCTGCACTGCATTGTCAAAAGAGGGCAACCTTATGGGTTAACTTCCAGCCTTACCTGGAATTACAGCCAGAATGCAAGCAGACAATTTCTTCAGCACCAGCTTGTGAAAATTCATTTTCTACATTTGCCATTTTGGGTTGTTGCTAAGCAACAAACTGGATGAAACATGCATTTCAGTTGCTTTCTTGGCAGCCACGTCATTAAGAAATTTGCCACTGGATGTGACGGTGCATAGGGCACAGTAGCAGTTTTGATGTTTAATGGCACATCAGCATAATATAGGCTACACTGTGCTAATTATAAGTAAGGATACAAGAATGTAAGTTATTTGAATTTAATAGCAAATCATGGCAAGATGAAGCCTTCAGGAAGTAAATGATAGATTTTACAAGGTGTAGATGTTAAACGTCAGTAGAAGGTGTATAAAATTAAAGATAAAAATGGGACATGTTAAATTCTGAAATCATTATTGATGGAACAGGCAGTGAATGCAAGAAAAGATTTATACACAGCAAGACTGAGGTAAAAATTTTCTTTCCATACTATTTATAGAAATACCACAAAAACCGATTCAACAGCAGTGTACAGTGGTGTGCATAACGGAAGGTTCCATACCACAATATACTAGTAAAACCACACATCCCACCCTAGATTTTACTGTCAACCGTACTTATGTAAAACTACATGTATGAAATCTAAAACTATTTCAATTTTCAAAACAAGTGCTAAATTATTATTGATATTACTGACTTGGTCCATCTTTTCACCTGAAATTCTTTTTAATCCCTTAGCTCGTTTCTTAACTTCATTATCATCTTGTTTTAGACAGTACATTTTACTACGCAATCCGATGAACTTGGTTATAATTTTCATAGCAACCTCATCCTTAAATTTTCCTATTATTTGTTTATTATCATCACAGTGAAATTCGCTGTTTTTTTAGATAATCTGAAAAATCAAACATTTCTCGGTTATCGTAAAACTCTTGACAAATATATATCAGATTTTATCTTGTACATAAGAGTCAGTATCTGTAAATAACAACTCTGCATCAGGCCACTTAACCTTAACAAAATCATAATGAAACTGGTACATTAGCCATTTCGATATCTCAAGTACTGCCATACCGACAAAAACTGTCTTATTTAACTTCAAGTTTGTCTTTCTTCGTTGAATGGCTACTAGATTTTAATTAAATATTTTCATACTAACAAAATCACCAGATGCTACAAGTTTATTATCACGTTGTACGTCAGTGAGGATCTCAATATTGATTCGCTTTCTGATGTTTTCCATGGTCTTGCCAAAGACGCTGTTATTCATAAGTTTGAAAGAGTCTTGTTCAAATTATTTTGGCAGCTGCTCGTCGTGCTGTGTTTGAGTCTATATAACTCTCCATCCACGGTGATTGATCAAATTTTAGCACACGATGAACTTTTCTTAGAACAAGTTTGTGATCAACTGCTTGCATAAGATTTTTATAATGACAAACGTATCTCCGTTTGTCATGCACCTTAGGAACTAATGTTTGAACAACAGATTTACCCTGCGAATAATTTCTGTTTTTTTTTAAAATAATAAACTGTAATCGATAAGCATTGATTCTGGACAGAATGGATAGTCATTATGCAATCACGAAACTCAACAGGATAGTTAAGATTTACTTCAACAAAATAACTAACACCATCTGCTGTTACGATTTTATCAGTTTCTTTGAAAAACTGTTTTTCACTGCTCCATCTAAACCCACTATATGGCATAGACTCCGACATTGAATAGCCATATAAATTATTGGTACCAAGATAGGTTATTAAACTTGATGGTGCTGTCTTATCATAGTCAGGTAGACATTTATTATTAGCCTTAGATTATTTTTGTTTGTTATGACACTTATTCCGATGCAAATTCCTCGTTCTATAAAGTTGTACATATCTGGGTCTGTTAATAGTTCTAGTTTTATTTTATTGTGCTTGAGTAATGCATCCTAACTTCGTCCGGGTGCTGAATAGTACCAAGCTGGGTCGAGTCCGTAGTTATCAGCGCTGACATCCCTGAAATTTTCAAATATATCTGCGAGCAACAGCTGGTCTGTAATAAGATATAAATCATGATAATCTCCCAAGCTTTTGCACCCGAACTAGTCCCATATCGATCGAGCATAATCATAATTATCATCACTAACACTCTCAAGATTTAACCTACAATAAAACTTATCTTTGTCAGGTAGACACGTTTCATCAAATCTGCTCCAATCATCAAGATACTCATAAGGAAAGATACCTTTTCGTGTCAAGAAACTTGATTTATCACAGAAATGTTCCGTCAATTGTTATTAATTTTCAGGCGGTTTATTATATCCTTGTTTCCGAACGCTTAAACTATAATATGAGCGTCATATCCTCTGAAATTATGAAATTATGAAGTACAACACGAATGAAATCTGGTGAGGTATATTTTAAATTGCATGTGCTGGACCGCGATACTTTCCAGTAATATGACAGTGATCTTTTACACGATCTTGAGGCCAAAGCGCCCCTTCAAAAATATGGTATATTTCTGCTGTATTAAATTCATCTTCTTGTTTTGCTGTCAGAGGTTTCATTTTTTCTTTTGTCTTAGCGAGTAACATCATGATGAGATCAATTTCGTTGATAATGTTTCTTAGCAACTAGACAGCAGGATCTTTACCTCTATAAATCTTTATTGGTTTTGATGAAGATCTATCAACAGCACAAACGACCTTATACGTTACTCCGCAAGGAATATGCTCTTGTATTTTTCTTGTTGAAGATTTATCACGGTTATTTTCTGCTCCTTGCTCTGGCAATAAATAGACTTGAAATCTGCATATATTGTAAAAGGCACTTTCATCTTATGTCTGTAATTTGTAAATTGTTATATCTTTTCGTCTTCCCCAGGAATAGATATTCGCTGTACATCAGTGCAGTATTCGAGATGTTTATCAAGAACCAGCTGCGACTTACAACCATGCAAGCACTTGAAACAGAAATATTTATTTTCCTTATGCTTGTTATGCTGACCTCCGACTAGCCCGTTAAAGTTTTTTATCCACGCGTAACGATTTTTATAAAATAGTAAATTTGCTGTTTTTTGTGATGCTAGATCACTGATGTATCTAGGGTATATTTTTTGTTTATCATCGACTCCGAAGACCTTAACCCCGCCAGGTAACAGGAGATTGTTCTGTTTCTCGAATTTTGGAATTGATTCTCATCTGCGGAAAAGTCAATCCTGCTGAAGTTTACATTATTAACATGACCAGTATAATTTGATACTCGATAAGGATGATCTCGTGCTGGAAATAACGCTGGTAATATTGCCCATTGGAAACATTTTTATCATAATTGTTACATTAATACAACAGTTTGAGTTTTTATCGTTATTTACAGCTCGACATATGACTTATCTCGAATTGGATTATATTTTTTTCAAATTTCCAGACAGAACCAGATGCAATGTACTCATCAGTTTGCTTCCATATCTCCTGAAATATATTATTTGACAGCGATATTAAATCTGTCCCTGTTAGAATTCGACTAGATTTTTATGTAATATAATGATCGGCAAATTCCTTGCGTTGCTTAGCAGCAAGCTGCTCTGCAGCAAGGTGCTCTGACGTAGGGGTCTGACTGACAAGCCTATCCTCAGTTTGCTGTTGGGATTCCATAGATATATTTAGCTTAGAAAACTTAATATGAAACTGAACTATGATCTTTAAGATCCTTGTGCGTGGCAAGTTCGGATGTAATTGTTGGCAGAAGCAAATGATATAAATTTTTGGGAGATAAATTTGCTAGTAAACGTTTGTTATCCAACAGCCAACTGTTATCAAACCCAGCAAATACAGTTGCGATTTTTCTAGGTTGATATCTTTGTGTCGCGAATAGGCTTTTCTTTGCTATATCGGCAAGTTTCAACATCGCATATCTATTGGTTTATATTTCTTTAACTGAGTGTGCTGTGAAATTTGTCAATTAGAGAAACAAAATTGCTATTATTATCACATGAGCAAAATTATGCTTAGTGGACTCAAACCAACAGTTAGTGAGCAGGAGATATTCTACGTTTATGAGAAGTACAACTGCTATGCAGGAAATATGCTAGGAGTGGTGATTAATCTTAAAACTAAGACTTTGTTTGGGATTCGAACTCCGATTGGTTATAAGATAAAAGTGAAAGGTGCTGATGATACCGAGTATACCGAGGTACTTTGTGGTCCGCCCTTAATTTTATCAACAATCTTTTGTCTGACAATGCACCTGCTGCAGAGGAGGCCCCTGTGGCAAAAGCTTTAGATGCATCTAACGCAATAGGTGATATTATTTGGCAATTCCAGGTTCATGTTCAATTATTTTAGAGAATATATTTCCAAAGAAACTTCCTACGATATTTCTGTGATAAATATTTCGTTGTTTCATTTTGTTATACAAAACTGTCTGATAAAATTGACTTTGGTGAGCTAGCTCACTGTGATTAGCATAGCTGACTGAGCAGAGCTCACTGTGATTAGTTAACTGACCTCAAGTGCAGGTAATATCTTACAATTTCATTATTGAGATTTACCTGCCGACCGGATTGATCAGTCATTGTCATCATGATAGAAGATACTTGATTTTCAACACTAACAGGATAGTAGATTATCCCTCTTGGATTTACTTGCATTAGCGATCCAGGTGGTACATCTGGGCTAAAAGAATAAATAGTTTGTCCTTGACTACCACATGCTGTATACGACCCTATCGCAATTGAGTAGTTTATTAAAATCGAATTTACTTCTGTTATATCCACGGGTGATTCACCCTTGTATGAAATTGAAGCACTTTGCGATTCAGAACCGTATTGTTTCGAAAAAAACCTAAAAACGGCCCCAATGCTATTTGTGGTATTGAAATCAACAACAAAACCGTTTTTCAAAGTGATTCTGGCACGCAGTGTGTTATAATTTGGAATGAGCTCAAAATTATCTGATGTGGATTCAGCTTTAGTTGTAATTAATAATTTTATTGCTTTATTTAGATTTGTAACATTATAAGCACCCTGCGGTATCTTAGCAGAAATCCAAGCCCGGCCAACTGGCTGGATCGATTGAAATGTGAAATCATCATCCAATTAGTTTCGATATTCTCCATAGTATGCCAAGAAGTAGCTGATACTAGTCCTATTCCGTATTGCGTCCCTGAGTGCAGCTCGATTGGTGGATTATAATTCACAGAAAATATTGCACTGTCCGCCGCAGTCTGTGATGAATCAAGCAGTAACGTTGTTGATAACATTCTTAGTTTATCTGATATATAAAACTGAACTGCTAGCAGTTTATGCTTTGCGGTTAGCGAATCAGATCGTCGTGTAAAATATAATACTCGCCGGATGTTAGATAACCGTTTGATCTGAGATTATCTAAACTTTCAATAATTTCGTTTTCGATTTCTGTTCTCGTATTTCCTCCTTCCTTTGATGATATTAACTACACCAACCGGTCAACTATTTCAGCGGTCGAATTAAAAATCTTGATGCCTTTACATTCTACTATTCCTCGATTCTCATATTCAATATTTTTAGCTATAGTACTAAATTTATATGGTGCTTCAAAATCTTTAACTTTTTCTAACACTCTTTGAGCAACTTCAAGATAACGATTAACAATAATACCATATCGTATTTCATTATAAGCTTTCTCAGCATTATCAGCTGTTTTGGCTTTATATCTATTTTCCTTAAATCATCAGAATCGTCTTCTATTTTTAGATCGTTCTTAAACTCGTCAATGTTTCAGGTTTCCAACTTTTTATTTGGTTAAGATCAAAATATTTATTTTTGGTAAATTTTAACTCAAACATGTTATATTCAGTATTTCTTATTACATTATCAATATTATCCTCGTAGATTTTGGTCCGTCGTTTTTCTTCCTCTTTTTTCTGCTTTTGCACAATATATTTTGTATACTTTTCTTCCTGCGCTTGAGCTAATCGCCTCTGCTCTTCAAGTGTTTGCATAATTTCAGCTTCTCGTTCAGCTGGATCTCTAATTTGGTTTCAATAACTTGTTCTGCAGCTTTGTTCTGTCCTTCTTCAACTATACCAAGTAGTCCTTTCTCTGATAACATTTTAAGATCTTCTGGTGATACCGCAGAAATATCTGGCTGTTTGCCAAGTACAGTCTTGGTCACTGGTTTAAAAAGTCTAGCAGTTTCTTATGCAGTTTCCTGTTGACCTTTATGTTTCTGCTCAATCTTCCTCTTGAATGCGGCTTTAGGTTCAGCAAATTTCTTTAGAACCTCTATTCGTTTTGCGTCCATTTTTCATTTTATTTATTTTTGTTAGAATATATTTAGATTTTGACCGTAAGACAAAGTTTCAGATGTTTACCTTTAGATTAATTTTCACAGTCCAAAAACATATCTATTCCACATCTAAACATACGATTTCGATCTCTTGCTAGCTTATCAAATAAAAAGAAACGGTGTCCGCCATCTCCAGTAGAGTTATGTTAAAGTTCGGCAAATTTGTCTTTTAATACATCCCCGCACTGTTCTCGGGCTATATTTTGTACATCAATATTGTCTAGTCCAGCGAATAGTATCAAACAATCTGTATTTCGCCTGATAAATCAATCCATGTTATAAAATCCTTGACCTAGGTAAACTGCATTACATTTTCTGTTGCGCCATATGAAAAATAAGATGTTATCTTATTCATCTCTGGATTGCTTAGCGGAATATCATCAAAGACAATTATTTTATGCTCGTCAGAATCTAGCGCAGCCATAGGAATTAAATCTTTGGGTTATTGTATGATAAATATATCATGGCCTACGCCAAATTCATTTTCCAGTTCTTTTGTTGTATTCGCTGAGCAGGTCATATTTATCCTGCTATAGATTGATCGTGTAGCTATAAACTCGATCGTAGTTGAAGAAGGAAGTCGTTAAGTAATAAATTCATCAGAAGATTCGTTTTGCCCGATCCAGTTCGTCCTACTGTCAGATAATGGCGTTCCGGTAGGTGGTGGTTATGTTATTGTTTTATTAATCGCTCCGTGTCAGAGTTGATTATGCTCATTGTATACCAGGTATTCACAAAATTTTATTTCGCAGTAATAATAAGAATGAGTTATTACAAAACATTTGGTACGTTAGTTGACAGCTCAACGGAAAACATATCAGTAACTAACAACCACTACGGCTGGTGTAGATTTAACAAATTATCTTAAAAAATCTGGAGATACAATAGCAGGTAAGTTAAGTATGTCAGGTCAGCGAGTGCTAGACCTTGAAATAACATATCCACCAATCAACGCAGATAACTCACAGGCTGTAAGCTTTGCAAAATTTAGTGTGGTCAGCAATAGTAAGGTGTCAATAACTGGTGGAAAGATGACTGGAAATGTCAATATGAGTAAAACAGATTGAAAATCTTGAGACTCAATACCCCCGGTAACATAAATAACTCACAAGCGGTAAACTATGCACAGCTTAGTGTGTTTGATAACAAGTTGCCACTAGCTGGTGGGACGATGGCTGGAGATATAGATATGGGCGGGAAATTAATATTTAATACTCAACTTGATAACACAACTTTGACTAATAACGATTTCATAACAATGTGAAGTTTGTCAAGGACAACTTTGGAATAAAATCAGGTGACACTATGGAGGGAAATCTAGACATGGGATCGAACAAGATAACAACTACAGCTATTCCATCAGCAACATTCGATTTAACAAATAAAAATTACATCAACGATATGATAGCAGGAAATATTACATCACGGGTAGCAAAATCCGGTGATAAGATGACAGGTATGTTAAACATGGGCCCGAATAAAATAACGACTTATGATCCAGTAGCCCCATTTAATCTTAGAAATAAATTTTATGTTGACGCTGAGATAAGTGCAGCATCATCGAGTATAATTTCTTCTGCAGATGCTAATTATCTTAAATAATCCGGAGGCACAGTTTCAGGTACGATCGATATGGCTGCCAATAAGATAACTTCTACGTATGTGCCTGTTTTTGCATTTAATTTTGTCAGTAAACAGTACGTTGATAGTGTTACCCAATCACAAGCGGTTGGTGGTAGTACAAACGAGTTAAAAGTAATGTCGGTCATATACCACATCTCGCTCATGTTAGAATTAATCGTTGGAGTTTTGTTGCAACAGTGTCAAATTATTATTGGGAGAATAATCCAAGTTTTGCGTTTTCGTTTAATAGCCCTTTGTTTGACGAGTTAGAGTGGGTCACAGAAGGAGAAACAAGTAACTTTTGGATCAAAATACAGTGTCCAGCGGCCGTAGCAATATGGAAATTTCAATTACGAGGTCGACTAAATGCTAATCTCAGAAGTATTTATAACTTTTGATTAGAAGGATCTAATGATGATTCCACATGGACTACATGTATAATATAATAAGTGGCCATTTTAGTATTTCTAGGCAGTTTATACTTGGCCTTGCAGTAACCAGACAAGTACTCGTATATCCGGATTTATGTTGTCAGCGCTAGATGTTCTTACCCAGGTCTGTCGATGTTTCATATATATACACTCGATTACCTAGTATAGGTCTGCACGCCTTGATTTAATGTGATTATACTATATAAAGTCTATTGATCCTCCATCGATCAGAGTCGCAAAGGAATGTTATAATTTTATACAAAACCCGAAAACAGAGATCGAAATAGCTGATCTTGATTTGCTAGACCTAAAAAGTGTTGCGGAAGCAAGAGCGGTGAATATAATTGCTCGGATGAAAAAATTAACTTTAGAGTCACCCGGTTTAAATGAGAATAGTGACAATTTTGCTAGAGTTGCAGGAATGAGTGGCCCTCAACTGAGATACGCGTTCAGAGACTTTGATATAATTAGCAAATACTGTCCTGTAAGTGAATGCGAGGAAAGACGGTTAAAAGTTGAATATTTTTTGATAAATACACTGCTTGAGCCAAATAAAGAAAATGTCTTAACGACTGACAGATCTAACGTATAAAAACAAAATTTTATGGTGATAAGAAACCAGTGCAAGAGCGATTAAAAAAGATTCAAGACGAGCTTGACAAACTAGTTGAAACAAGGAAACACAAGTTTCTTATAAATCGTAAGCTCAAAGACACATTTGCTGAACGTCGAGCATTTCGTGTGTTAGGCATGGACTACTATGATAAAAAGACGTTGTTAGAAATGAAAGAAAATAGCGTCACACTAACCTGCTAACAACAGCATATTATCTGGTTCTAATAGACTCTCTCACCGGCGATAAAGAAGAGTATGACGTATATCACATTAATGCTGCACTAAACACAGTATCAGAAATTGAGTCTATAATTGATTTATATGATGATGTCGAATGAAATATATTTTATCAAGAGCTTGACGAAATTAAAACTGTAAAACCTAGTATTGATAAAAATTATGAAATACATAATAGTTCTAAAAAAATTGCATTAAAATACTATAAAACAGAAGCTGGAAAGTTACTGACAGAAGCAAAATAAAGAAAATTTCAAAGAGCTGATTACTGGATACCTGAATCTGCCTTCCATAAGTACAGAGCAAGCAGATATTTGCGGTCTTTTAAGTTTTGCAACAGCATAAGCAATTCTCAGGCAGCATCTAGTACTTAAAAATTTTAAGCTGGGACAGTTATCTTATGTTGTTAGTTATATGGACGAAACAGAAGATATTTATCGTGATAGAGTCAATGATATTACTGAAATACCAACAAATTTTAACCCTCTATTTTCATCCTCAGTTTTAACAGATACCAGATATGATGATATCTCATCTGAAGTATATAATAAGAATAGAGAGTTTCTTGCCGATCCAGTCAATAAAAAATTTAGTACTCTGATCGATAAGGCTGCCGCCGAAAATATTTTCACTACAGCAATTGAAATAATTAAAGAAACAGTTTCAGAATGACAAGAAAGGAAATAATCGACTTCAACCACATATCAGCCGGTCTCCAAGACAACGACAGAGACGAGCTGATTAAATACTATAAATATTACATAAAAATCTTTACTGTGTCAGACAAGCTAGAAAATTTCATAGTAAAATAATCAGCGCGCTGAACTACATTCCAATGATATTAGCAACAAGTGGAATTATTTCAGTGGGAGGAACATTAAATTCATTATTGTTGACAATGCCAGGGGTAGATATTGTGTTATCAGCGGTGAATAAAAAGATCGGGCAAAATACGAGAACAAAAATACGTCCTGTAAAATAGCAATAGCGACTTATAATAAAATTCCTAATCAACTTCGAGCTTTTCTCAGAGGTGAAAAGTTTATTATGTTAGATTTGATACAGGAACTGCGAGTCAAAGGCGATTTGCTTGTTTATATAATACCGAATAGAGTTGTGAAATACCAAAGCGATACTCAGTAAATTTTATATAAAATCGCTAGTGATTTCATTTAAAAAATAAGGATAATAATATGTTATGTGAATTTCAAATATATGGATAGCAAAAATTTTGTGTGAAATATGAAAGATATTACAGTAAAGGATACTACATTAAAGCTGAAAAGAATTCTTTTCCGAGATAAGCATATGACGATTATGCTTGACAATGAAAAGTATAGCACGTATTTCAAAATCAGAAATAAGATAAAATTGTCTCTGATTCGCACAGAACATTCAGATTATTTTTGTAAGCTTACCTGGTTTCGCTTTCTGATGCTATTGATAATCTTTACAATCCCATATCACAGAATAAATACACTAAGATCACAGTCAATGACGAAACTGAAAAAACGTTATGTCGATAAATCAATAGCCTCTCATGGAAATTTTATCAAACTGTTAGAATCTGGCTCTCTCATTAGTGGTAAGATTAATATGAACTTCTTCCGTCAGGATGATGAAAATTATATAATAGCGAAAGCTGAAATTTTAAAAATATCTGGGCAATTGGCTGTATAAAAATTCATCAGAGCCTCCATTGTGAAATCAGACGATCGCGAATGATTTAAAATTTATATGAGACCATCCTTAGAGCGTGTATTGTGAAATGTACAATTATCGATTTCTTTTGTAAATCCTATCGAGTTATTAATAGCGCATTAATAGCAGTCAGACGTGTGACATGTGGAAAAACCCTGCGCGTTAGGAAAGTGATTTTGTGTTAAAAAAAAAAAAAAAATTTCAAGTAAAAACCGCAGTAGTAGAGTATATGGGGCATTTCTCAGCCAACCCTATTTTGTATGACCTCGATGATGTTTCAGTTATAGGTCCTCGACAGGTAATCAATAATGAAATCGACGCTGTTGCCTCTAAAAAGTTCTTTTCATATTTTGTTGAGACTAACATGGGGGGTTGTGGGGGAGGTAATTATGCAGTCGTCTTAATACAAAATAGGGTTTTGGCTGAGATATCCCGTTATACTCTACTACTTAGTGTTACGTGTCTTGGCTCGTACAAAAGTAACAAGAAAAGAGTGAAGACAACAAGCTTTGTAAAATTTAACAAAATAATTTATTTCCCTATCAAAACAAGGTAAAAATGAGAAAAAGGACTTACGGTTTACGAATCAAACCCAAAATTAATCCAAGAATTAAAACATATAAGAATACAAGGTCCTAAATGAATCACAGTTCAAATCCCGATGAAATTCAAGATGGAAGGCGATGACGTCTTCGATAGTCAGCTTTGTACTGATGAGTCAACAGTTCTTTGTTGAATCACAGAAAACAATATTCTAGTTTGGAATTCCGAATAATTTTCAATGAATGTCTTTGTCCAAGAATCAATTTAGGAGCACTTATATATATTTCCAGGGAAATAATTCACTAATTCCAAAAAATCAAAATTCAACTCAAACTGGTCACAACAAAACACCTATGAGTATCAGAGGTTTAGAGGCCAACTAGCTAATTCTTCTTATAACATGAGTTATAAGACTATCTAAAACGCAAAACAGATTCCCGTATGAGGGTCACGTGGTCACCTTCCTAGAACAACGTAGAAACGTTTACATGTCTAACATCACATACTCTAGTATGGCCTTAGCTAAAATCAATGGTTCTTGCTCTGGAAAAAAGAATTTAATTTTTTTTTTTTTTGAAAAAGGTTGTTTACTCAAAACTGACACTAGTTCTGAATAAAGGTCAGCAAATGGGTACAATGTTTCTACTACTGGCTGTTTATCAGGTCAAACAGAACTTTATTGAATTTCTAAAAAACAATATCAAATCCAGTAGACAAAATTATCATTACAATAGCATGTAATGGAATAAAATAAAAATATTTTTTTTTTAGAACTAACAAACAAATAATTAAATTACATATACATAACATTAGAATATTATTACATTGTGTTGATGATGTATTGTGTTTATGTTTACTCATGAAAAATGAGGAAATTGTCAACAAGCAGTCCTGTTTTATAAAGATGCATAGTGGTTGTCTTCCGTGGAATGAAGCAATGTTACAAAATTTTACCTCAAAACTTGTCTATAATTTCTCATCATTTTACCTATTAAGAAGTCACGTAACTGTGGTCAAGAAGTAATGAATGTTGAATTATGACTACGGTTGTCATGCACCTATTTATTGAAGGAGTTGGAAATTCAGCATATGCGACGTCATCAGTTCAATGTTCATCATCTAGCATTGGTTTTCCAACACAAGTTTCTCAGTTTAAGGTTCTCTGGAGCAAATTATCGTTGGCAGGGCCCTTTGCAAAACACCCATCAGTAGTGGAGCAAGTTATCATTGTAACGGCAAAACACCATCAGTAGTGGAGAAAGTTATCGTTGTATTGACAATACACTCATCAGTAACAGCTCTAGTCTTTGTATTTTTCTGCCCTTTATCCTTCCAGATTCCAATATTTTCAAAACAGCAGAAACAATTTGACAAGAAAATTAAAAGTGGCCCTGGGTGACTTAGTAGTCCAAGGCACTTTCCTTTACAAATCACCAATATCTCACCTCAGTCCATGTGGGTTCGAGCCTCAGGCTCAGCTAGCATGGGTGCCTGAGAAAGTTTGCCATTAACTTCCCATGGGTTGATGATACTAGCTGGTTCTTCCTCCGCGATATATATTGGCTGCTATGCATAGCCTATCATGTGCAAAAGATGGCGTTAAACCCAAAACAAGAAGAAGAAAATGAGGCAGTAGTTGCAGGAATGTGAAAGAAATGGTCTGTTAAACAATGTAAACACTTTTACATTATTTGGTTATTTTAGGCACAAAACTCCGAACAGTTAGACCAACAAGATGGTTTCTGTCTTTTCAAAATGCCATTACCGGTAGCGGAGACCAACTGTGCGGGGCACAATTTGGAATTAACCTTTTATAAATTGGTGATGTATGTGTGGAAAGTGGCATGACGCTAAGGTAAGAGTAATGTGTGGAGACCATCTAGCAAGGACATTATCACTAGGAACTAGACTTGGACCTAAAATTGATTTGATACACGCACATCTGAAGCCAACTGATGTATTGACCTTCACTGATACGTGGTTTAAATAATGTATTATTTAGGAAGAATAGGGCTTCATCCAGTCTGAAATACTACTACTACTACTACTACTACTACTACTAATAATAATAATAATAATAATAATCAGAAGAAGAAGAAGAAGAAGAAGAAGAAGAAGAAGAAGAAAGACGACTTTATTTTAATTAATCTACCTTAAGGCTCTCAAATATATGTACAGATATATACAGAGTGCAATCACTACACATGTTCACATACATTAGTCATGAACATATATATTATCGACGCAGACGAGTTAACTATACATGTACATTGTAAAAACATTAACAGATGAAGTTACTAAAAAATAGGGAGATTGGGACCAAAAATCAGGAGGTTTTTGATTTATTTAAGCATCATCTTCACTAAATATTGGCCATCTTCCGGGTCCAATACATGTGAAATCTTCAAAGAATGAACTGTTTCTCCCTGTGATGCACCTTATTTTTCCTCACAAAATGCCACTTTTTCATTGTTCTGGTCAGCTATGGCTGAACTGCACAATATATGTAGATAAAGGCTGGATCTAACCATGCAAGAAAGCCAGTGTGACTAATTAACAGTTAATCCCCATAATTGCAATTAATTTGTGTAAAGGACTGCCCCTCTGACATACTTCAAAGAAACCATGTTCTACAGTGTGTGTATCTAAGCACCAGCAATTGATTGGCAAATAAACAATGCCTTATTTTGATGTAACTAATAGTGTGTGTGTGTGTGTGTGTGTGTGTGTGTGTGAAGTCAGCTTAGTTCAAATATGCAGTCTCAAGCTACAGTACATATGGCACCTGTTTTTCCCATGCTTTATATCCCACCTTATTTCCTTATTATAAACTCATAAGGTATTTAGCGTTGTTCTGAATTTGTTTTTGGAGGCCACATAGAGTGTGTGATGGGTTTTGTCTTTTTTGTTTTTTTGTTTTTTTCATTATTTCTTTTAACAATGGTAACTAACATATTGTAACGTGTCAAGGGCCAAGGCCAAATAAAATGGAATAGATGGACAGCTCACGCATTTTTCAGTTACTAGATCTCTCAAGTGTATTGTAGTGTCAAGAAATGGTGTGTTCACCACAAACGTTCCTATTTAGATCATAATAGCACAAAACTAAACAAATATAAAGAGTCAACACAGTTTATTATATAACTTCCAGGCTTATATGTTTTCTCACAAAATTTAGTGCTCAAAATGGTGAAATATAATATTTGCAAAAATACAGAACAGATGTTTGATAAAGCATGTTGAAATGACGACAATAGTATCAGTGGTAAACCGCATGTGAAAATCAACATAAATGTTCAATTTGTCCTATTTCACATAATCTCTAACTCAAATAATCCCAATTCCAAAACTAATCTTGCACAGAAAAATAAGGTAATAGTTTTCAAAATTTGTTCATATGACGTATCAAAGTGGTAATTATTTTGTGCATCCAATCAAGGTTCGGAACCATATCCGGCTTTGTGTTTTAGAGTCCAATGGTAAATATGTTAGAGGCACAGTCTTGAACCGGATGTTAATAGTTTGTCGCGTTTGGCCATAGAACGCAATTAATTTTACTATATATTCTCTACATTTGTTTCTCAGTACTGAACTTTTCACTATGTGACAATCAATACAAATCATATGTTAATCTAAAATACCTTCAAAGATGACTTCACGGTGAAGTTCTTGTCAAAGATTCACCTGCATTTTTTTGAAAGGCTTGACTGTAAACAAACCAACGTGCAATGGAACACAGATTTCACTTCCGGATCATCACCAAGACCTTATTACTCACTGTACACTGTCGCCGAAACACACAGAGACAACCACACCATAAGCTCATATTCTTAAGAATAAACAATGGCCTTTAAATCCATACCAAGAATGCCTAAATCTAACTCTTGTATCACCACCAAACGGAGACAGGAAAAAATGCACTAAAAATAGACTACTGAACCGGAATTATTAATTGTGGTCTGATTCCGTTTGTTGGCTGAGACACAGTCTGTCATTTTGAACGACACAGTTTGGAAACGGATGTCAATCAATAGAGTGTCGCGTGTGTTGAATGCGACAATGTGTGTCGTTTTGTAGCAACAAAGTGTGTCGTTGTGTCGGGTATATTGCTTCGACATCTAAATGACACAACCACTACAAATTGGATGGAAATTTGTTATTTCAAAATGATACATGTAATTGAGTAGGAAATTCCATAATGCCAATCGGAATACTAAATTCACATTGGATAGCAGACGGCTGTGTTGATGACGACACAATGACAGTGTCGTCAGCTAAATCCCTCTATGGGAACTTTAATCTGATATAATGAGGGAAATAAACGTTGAAACAACTTCAGAGAAGCATTATAGTAGTCATTATGAGTACTAATTTAATGTGTCGGCAGTAAGTAGTCTACCTTGCTATTAATGCTTGAAAGTATCAGCTGAGATGACAATAGAGGAATACTTTTGTTTTGTTTTCTTGGTATTGAGACCTTTACAGCACAACCACAACTGCCAGAACGCATCTCATCCCTATTTATAGGTTTTGGGAACACACTCGGGAAATTCATGACAAAGTTTTCACGAATATTACTTAATATGGAAGAATTCGGAAAGATTAACCTGAGCGCCTCGTAGTGGAAAGCCGAGCGTCCAATACACACAGTAGTAAAAATGGCGTCCGATTTCAAAGGACAAGAAATGCAATTATTAAACAGTAAATTATACAAAGATTCATCATTGATTATGAACAGTTTCATCTCATTGGTGACGAAAAATTATGAACTTACATGAGTATTACTTTAATCCTGGAAAAAAATGGATACAGTTGCCTATTTCTCTCTCGGATTAGAAGGTAAGTGAAACCAGGTTACAATCCACAGGAGGGGCCCAGAGTGGCCTAATGGTCTAAAGCGCTTACCGTTACCGATCATTGCCATCTCACCTCTGTCTGCGTGGGTTCGAGTCTCCGGTTCGGCCAATGTGGTTATGTGAGAAAGCTTGCCAGTAGCTTCTCGTGGGTCAGTGGTTCTTTCCGGAGTTTCACAGGACATGTGACAGTCGGTATAGTATCTTCTTTACCCGTTGAGGGCATTCATTTATTACTAGGCAACGACATAGCTGGAGCCAAGGTTGTGGTTAATCCACTTGTAACTGACAAGCCTTCTTTAGATCAGAAAGTTGATCCAATTGAAAAAGAATTCTCTGATTTATACCCAGCTTCTGCAGTTACTAGAGCTATGGCAAAGAAAGTTCTTGAGAATGATTTTGATAAGGAAAATATTCCTTTAGGTGACGTCTATTGGTCAGGCTTTTGATGAGGTCACTTTCATTCCTTGTTTGGATCAATCAAAAGGCATTGACTACAGTGATCCTCTTTTAACTACTCATTCTCTATTTTCTAATCAAGGTGACCAACGACAATCACTTGTCGTCGAACAGGAAAAAGATTCTGAGATCTCCTGTTTGTTTGAGAGGGCCATTAGTGAAAATGAAGCCAATGAAGTACCTGTATGTTATATCATTAAAAATGGGATTCTTATGAGAAAATGGAGACCTCCCAAGGTACCTGCTGGTGACGAATGGTCAGTGAACTATCAGATTGTAGTTCCAAAATCTTACAGACAGGAAATACTTAGTTTGGCCCAAGAAACTCCTCTGGCTGGTCATTTAGGGATTAATAAGTCTTATCACAAGATCTTGACTCACTTTTATTGGCCAAAAATTAAAAGTGATGTTTGTAAATGTTGTAGATCTTGTCATACTTCTCAAATGGTAGGAAAACCCAATCAGAAGATACCTAAGGCTCATCTGCAATATATTCCTGCATTTGACGAACCATTTAGCAGAATTATTGTAGATTGTGTTGGTCCCTTACCTAAGACCAAGTCAGGCAACCAATATTTGTTGACCATTATGTGTGCGTCAAGTTCCCAGAGGCAATTCATTTGAGGAATATTAAAACTAAAACAGTAGTAAAAGCTTTGATAAAGATTTTTTTACTCAATTACGCCTTCCTAAATCTGTTCAATCGGATCAAGGGTAAAATGTTAGTCTGGAATTTTCCAGCTAATAATGCTTGAATTTGGCACTCAGCAATTCAAGTCAAAAGTAAAATTATGGTGACATCGGAAGGATTTAATTCTAAGTGAAAAGAAGAGGAATTTTACTTACCATCCACATACAAATGTCAGTTTATGTAAATATATTAATTACTAGCGAGCGGCCGAAAATCCGACGAAAGATAGATTGCGAGATAATGCCTCGTCCGGTTGATCTCCGCTACCAGAAATATCAACAACAAAAAAAAACAAACAAATAAAACAAAACACAAAAAAAAAACCCCGGATATCTCACAACATACAGAACTCATGCTAGAGGTCAACATAAGCGGATTATGA
This sequence comes from Megalonaias nervosa, assembly GCA_016617855.1. Classification (NCBI taxonomy): domain Eukaryota; kingdom Metazoa; phylum Mollusca; class Bivalvia; order Unionida; family Unionidae; genus Megalonaias; species Megalonaias nervosa. The sequence continues at coordinate 25,112 of JAECUM010001456.1, forward strand.
CATTATAACAATGCACGGTTAAGAGGGTTTTGTCAATAAGGCCAAAGAATTTGTTTATGTAACAATAGATAAATTTCAGTGCATTGTATATCAAGTTTGCGGCGTCCTTTCATGGGGCCTCTGAATTTCTCCACTCCAAACCAATGGTTGTGTATACAAGTTTAAACAGACAACAATGTCGCCAATAATTAAAAAAATCGCCAGATGGTAATATTTTGCTGCCAATAATTTAAAAAAAATGGCAGTTTGCGACATTGGCAAAGCCCTATGCGATCCCAGAATAAACTTTTTACACGTTATTTTTCGTGCTTTTAAGAAGAAAAAATATTTTTTCGTGTACGAGAAAAATGCATATAAAATTTCAGGGGCTATGCCACTATTGTCTTGTATTATTCATACGCGGTCTCTTCCCCAAAATGATAATCAACTTTTTACGTTTTTTTCGTCCTTTTAAGAAAGAAATTGTTTTTGGTGTACGAGAAAAATACATGTATATAAAATTTTGGGAGCCAGACCATGACCGTGTTATATCAGAATTTATGTTATAATGGAGCGTGATATGGCGGGGGCACAATGTATTTGTATATATATATATATATATATATATATATATATATATATATATATATATATATGGATTAGTAATTCGTGATATGATACATTATTGATTCATCTATGAAGATGGGGGTGGGGAGTGCTCTGGTCAGCAATGATATATAGGTATGGTTGGCTGACTGGTAACAACTACTTTTAGGGGGCTCCAAGAGACATGATCTGACCCAAGTAAATTACTGTTGAGATGAATACCAAGAATTTTGTTCTTGGAAACCACTTTTTTGTTTTCGTTATTATAGAAAAGGCTCATGTCATTTGCCGTTAATTGTTTTTGTTTGTTTTGCTGTAATTATTAATGAAACCTTTGTTTTATCTGTATTTACGACCATGCCATTTTCCTTGTACCATATTTTAAATTTGTTTTAATGCCATTTGAAGTTCATTTTCTAATTCAGTTTTGCAGCTGTGTTCATCAGAGAAAGTAATAGCATCAGCATATTGATCAGTTGATGATAATGTATTTCCAATCTGTAGAGGAACATCATTTACAAAAATAACGAAGAAAAGTGGCACGACCATAGGTCCTTGTGACACATGTTTTATTCTTTGATTTTCAGTTACATAACCATGTAATGTCATTTTAAGAAATCTGTCGTATGAAGTAAACCATTTATAAGCAATGTCACTACATTGGTAGATTTTACATTTTTCAGGAAGTTCATGATCAAGAAACTCTTTTCAAAAAACAACCATATCATTCCCAACTAACTTTTCCTTTATCGAATGCCATTCACAGGAATGATTTTGCCTAAAACCAGATTGGTTGTCATGGAGAAGTTTGTGGTCATTGAGATAAGTCATAAATAACTTGTGCACATGCTTTTCAGTTAATTTTGAAAAAGTTGGACAGTAATCGGTCGAATTATTGTTCAGGTCATCTTTTGTGTCTGCTTTATGGAGTGGAGTTTGTCGATACATTTGCTGTTTCCCATAATCGTGGAAATTTACAAATGAATGCAAATGTCTCTGACTTGGTCCTATCGTATTAAGTCCTGTTGATTTAGCAACATCGATGTTTTGCAGACTTCTTAAAATAAATGTTAAACTTACTTCAGGAGTTTCAAATCTATCATCTTTCGATAACCTTTCAGTACAAACTCTTCTGAGGTGCGAATGATCTGATACAACATCAGGTTCTATAATGTTTGATGCCACATTTACAAAAATTGTTAAACAAATTTGCATTTTGTAAATGGTGATTTGTACATACACCATCAATGTTGAGAGATGAAATATCAATCTTGTTCTTGGATTTTCCATCTCCTATTTCATTAGTCTCTAGATTGTTTTAGGGTTTTTCTTATTTCTCCAATAACTTTTTGATAATGTGTCTTTTTGCAGCCCTAATAATATTTCTTACTTTATTTCTTCAGATTATCCACTCTTCAGTACATGAAGCTTTCAGGCAGTCTTTTGTTTTAATTGCATCAAATATTTCTCTAGTAATCCAGTCTAGTTGATGATCATGTTTCATTGTTAGCATGATTTTTTGAATGGTGCATGTTGATTGACTACATTCAAAAACAAGTCTTTCCATGTATCTAAGATACCATCTACATCTTCAAATATTGCCACCGTATAACATGGAATCTACTCCAAGTCCATCAGAAAGTTGGTATTGTTAAAATGCTTAAAAGATCTGTAAGAAACTGATTGATGGAATGTTTTTCCTTACATTTTTGCTGGATTTTCATGTAAGAAGAATGGCATAGTGGTCACTCAATCCAATCTTTTTTTTATGTAGTGTTAGTGCAGATACGATCAATAAGGGCTTTTGAATTTCCTGTTATTCTAGTTGATTTCTTAATTAGTTGGGTCATTCCAAAATTTTCCATGAACTCAGTCCAGTTCTGATCATGATGTGTCTATTCATTCAGTAAATCCTTGTTTATATCGCCAGGAATGTAAAATTCTTTGTCATCATTCATAACGTTTTCTATTTCTAATTCAAAATATGTATTCCAGTTTACATGGGATGTGGGTGGACTATATATGAAGTCAAACTCGATTTCATCAAGTTCTACATGTTCACGTCATTATGCTATAATACCATTTCTGACATAAGAGCCCACCACCTGCTGTTTTCCTGTCTTTACAAAAAGGTATATCATAATTATTTACTAAAACAAAGTTGTCTAAATGATTCTTCTTTAACAAATGTTCAGAAATTCCAAAGACATACATTATTTTCGGGTGATGTAATGCCCGAATTCCTTATATATTTGTATGTCCTGTATTAATACCTTTTGTATTTATCCGCAAGTTCAGTATATTAGTTCTTGATAGAGCACTTGAGGATATATCTTTACCTACAGGTACATGAACATTAGCTGCAGTTATATGATTTATATCGTCATTTATATTGTGCTCATAAGTTTGCGCATTGTACGATATTTCCAGATTGATGTTGTTATAATTATAAACATTGGTATTATTGTCAGTGGTACGGGAGGTATCACCACCATTAGTTGAAACGTTAATGTTCTTTTTTGGTCGGCATCATTGACAAACCTCTGTTGTCCATTAGTATAATGAGTTTATGGACCTAAACCGTGATGAAACCAGTCATCTAAAATCTTCTAAATGTTATGTCAGTGTCACTTCTGACAATGTTGACCACTGCCTGAATGTTCATTACAAGTATTTCAGTACCCTTGTATGATAAATGGACCATGGAATGTTTGCCAAATGTTCTTTTTGAAATTACAGTTGTATGGGAGGTAGTCTTTGTAGCTGCACTCATACTTAACACTTCCATTGCCTTGTCAAGTGGCCGAATATATTCATTTGTCTCCTATACATGGCAGTCTTCTCTTGGAATCAGTTCAAATAATATAATTTCACATTGGGAATTTTGGAATGAGTATAATGCAGCATCTGATCATAGACCCCGTAATTCATGTTCATTTCTCATAGCAGCATTGTTTTCCCTCTATAGTTCACAACTATGGAGATTTCTGATGTTAAACAGTTTCTCTCTGAAAGACAAGAGTATTAATTATTAAGACTAGGCCATCACCCAGTCAGTGTTTGTGTGTGATTTAGACTTTTAACGTAGCTTTAACAAATTTCCAGTTGTATCTCTATGATGTCTGCAGTGTGGCAATTTATAGTGATGTCTAGCATCATGCCGCAGACATGTAGGATCACGTCCCACCCAGTCACATTAACCTGACATCAGGCCAACCATCCTAACACTAACTTCTTAATGCTGATCGCCAAGCGAGGCAGCTGCTAGTGCTATTTTTATATGTCTTTGTATGACTCGGCCGTTGTTCGACCCACGACCACCTTGTTGTTGTTGTTTACTGATACATAGTTTAAAAAGTATTTTAAATGATGAAATAAGTTAAATATCTTTTGAATTACAATGGACTTGTTAGGAAGAATAGAGTTAACGTGGGTGTGTTGAGACAGTGAAAACGTTCCAGTAATTCAAATGTCTGATTTGTCTCAGTCTGACCTTGAATGTATATGGATAGAATAAACTTCACTGGGAAGATATTATTTGTTGCAGGAACATAACAGGCCACCGAGTTGTGACTTAGCTGTTGGGGAATATCTCAATTCAAGTAGTCCAATATACTAGGAGTCTTTAAATTTAAGTAGCCCAATTATTTACTAATTAAAGCTGGACTTTTAATCAGTATTCCAATATACTAAGCCTGACTTCAAATCAACTAGCCCAATTTAAAAAGCCTGACTTTAATTTCGACTGACAGTTTTAATAGAATTATCCTAATGCAAGAAAAACAAAATTTCTGTCATGTAATATTCATCCTAGCAGATTTAAAAGAGTATTCTGAGACACCAGTGTATCTTATTTACATGTCCAACCCAGTTTTTGTGCACTTTGCTGACTTTTGGGATTGTTATCATGCTGAAGGTGCTCATCTTCACTGTCCTGTATACATGTATGCTATTTTTAAATTTATCATGTGTTAATTGATATGCAGTGCAAGAGAAATCATGACCAAGGAACTGTACACTTTTGACCTTGTTTCTCAGGTCTAACCCTTGAAATAGTGTATATGCAATTAATGAAATAATTTCAGTATCAGTGTTGAGAATTTTATAGAAATAATGCCAGGTGCAGTAAAATAATATTTACCACAAAAAATGTTACTATTCACAGTAGGGAACCACTTTAGAATTGTAATGAAATCAGAAAACTAGTAGGGCAGGGAAAACATTTATATGATGAAACGAAACATACTTAATACACCACAGATGCTCGGAAACATTTTAGGTTGTTACTTAGATTAGGAAATTTAGATATACCATAATCATTATAATACACTGATGGAATGAATTTGATCATTATAATACACTGATGGAATGAATTTGATCATTATAATACACTGATGGAATGAATTTGATCATTATAATACACTGATGGAATGAATTTGTCTTCACAGATTAACCAGAAAGTGTAAGGGAAACTAATTAGAGGGTTTCTGGGGAAGTCGGAAATGAAATCCTGTGAATCATTGATTACAAGTGAGATAATTAATAACTGACAACAAAGCGAAGGCAAAAGCTTTGTATGATTCTGGTTTTTTGTGAACAGTCTATACGAAGAACCAAAAGTTTACCACAGATTCCTGAACCAGTCATATAAGATTTAAAATATGTCGCTCCTGATAGCATTTCTGTGACTGCATGAATTTTATTATATTTTAGTAGGTCTAAAACAATGAAAAACATGTGGCATTGACTTGCATCTTAAATTATTTTAAAATATTGTAAAATCTTTTAAGTATCCACTGCACTATGTATTTAATAAATGCCTTGCAAATTTGAGTATTTCCAGAGCATTGGAAATAAGCATTTTGGTGCCTGTGTATAGGAAAGCCTCCAAAACCCCTCTGTCCAACTATAGCCCTATATTATTTATATGTACTTTTTTTAAAGTTGTTGGTAAGAATGTGTATAAATATCTACACAACTACAGTGGGCAACATGATTTCACATAATTAGTCATGTTTTTCACCCAATAGCTGAACAACACATTAGTTGCCAGGCATTTACTAGACAACTTGCTTTGTGCTATACCAAGGCAAGACAGTTAGGAGTACAATACAGATTGTTCTGAACTATCCAAGGCAAGACGGTTACGAGTCTTTTCGTTAATACAACTTGCTCTGCACTATACCAAGGCAAGAAGAATAAAAGTCTTTTCTTTACAATCCAGCTTGCTCTGTGCCATACCAAATCAAGATGGTTAGAAGCTTTCCATTATACCAAGGCAAGAAGGATAAAAGTCTCTCCTTTACAATCCAGCTTGCTCTATGCCATACCAAATCAAGATGGTTAGAAGCTTTCCATTATACCAAAAAGGATAGAAGTCATCTCTTTGACATTGACTGAATTTGATATTAAGGGACGCTCTCAAAACTACAGTTGTCCTTCATTATAAAGCAGTAGTTAGGGTCCATAACTGCTTTCCACGTTGTGTACCAAACTACATCATAAAATTATAGAGATGTGTGTGTGTGTGTGTATGGAACCACACTATTTTTAATAATCAGGGTCACTAATTTTGAACAGAATCTCAGAGGATATAAGAGTACAAATATAAATGTAGTTAATTATAATCTGTACTCATTGGATGAAACGTGGAACCAGTCTGATTTGACAAATGCATTATAACTGAAAGTGTAAATTCTCAAACCTTCCACTTTAGGGTCTCACTATTACTGTACTGTTACTGTACACAGTGTGTTTTTACAGAATGTTTTATTTATTTTGTACATACATGTGTATCAGTGTAGCTTATTATCATTTTTTTTTAATTGTGTGTCCAACTGTGTACTGTGTAAAATTTGCACATAAAAGGGCCACAAGAAGGATTAGTTCCATGAATTAATTGATTCCCCACATTTAAATAGAATCATCAATATTATTATTATTATTATTATTATTATTATTATTATTATTATTGTTGTTGTTATCAGGAATATTTTCTTGATTTATCATGCTGTGCACACACACACATACACACACACACACACACACACACTGGAAAGATTCCTTGGACAACAAAGGAAATCCTCAGTGGTTAGAAAATAATTATTTTATTTACTGTTATTAAATCATGAATTAAATTCTTGGTCAGTTTGTTCGATTAAAGATTAGCATTCTAATAAAATCGTCAGATAAACATCTGCCGGGTTGTAGGATGTTATTAACACGTGCCAGGGATGATGGAATCTGCATGATACTTCACTAGATGAAGCTAAGGGCTGAGGCAAGATGAAGAACAGAGCTGTATCATTTCAATAAGTGGCATTAGAAATTATGTATTATATGAGCATAACTTGATAAATTTCATGTCTGTTAAACATTAGATTTGACCCAGACCAAATGTTTTCCACGTTAGTCATCTATATTTACAGTCTGACAGAAAGTGGCAAAGCTTTGTTGTTCAGGTAACTACTGTATTGTTTTGCACAAGTCCTATCTTATAGCATGTGGACTTCAATTGATGATCAGTTAACACTTTCAAACATTTTAACATAGTGGGGCCGTATTAGAGAAGAAATATTTATTTGAGAAATATGTACAATGTACAAAAAATGTTCTCATCACTATATAAATTTAAAAATAATGAATTGTTTGTTTATTTACTATATGAATGTTTGCAGACAAAAACAAGTTAGAACAGAAGAACAGTCCTTGAGGGTGAATGAATATTGCTGTACCTGGCAGATGGGTGTGAATGCAAATGGTGGATAATTTCTATTTATTTTCACCATCCAGTAAACATTCCATTACTGGGACTTTCCTATCACATTACAAATAAAAGGTTATCACCCCAAAAACATGTGCAAGAACATATTTGGAGAGAGTTTGTATACAGTTAAGTCTTTCTCTGCAGTGATTTGGAATGGTAGATGCTGGTCTTGTCATCAAAGCTGATGCAAGGTCTGTTTTGCAACTAACAATTTAGGGGAGAAATTAACCCCATTTCCCCCCCCCCGCCGCCAAAGGTAAGGTTATTTTTTATTTACAGGTTTATAAAGAAATAAAATTATGGCATGCAGACAATATTTGCTGAATTGGATCAACATGCTATTGAAAAATTAACATCAGTCCTAGAATTTTCTGTCCAAGAATGGACCTAGAGGGCAATGACTCTTCAATAAGGGATATTTCTGGCACACCTCTGTGAACTTGAGGTAAGTCATTGTACTATCCCTGGCTTTGGAGTCACTGTTGGAACAGATACAAGCATATACATATGTACACCTTCACTAAATATCAACCATTCCTATTTCCTAGACAGCAGTTTGCAATGGATTTCATGGCACCTACCCCCATCAATAAATATCAACCATTCCTATTTCCTAGACAGCAGTTTGCAATGGATTTCATGGCACCTACCCCCATCAATAAATATCAACCATTCCTAGGTCCTTGACAGCAGTTTGCAATGGATTTCATGGCATCTACCCCCCCCAGTGGAATTTAGACAGCCCTTTGACAATGAAAGTTAAATATGCTTCAGCAGTTGATTGAACACAACTGCCCCAATATCTCTTGAAAAATTTTCAAAGAAAAATTGCAAAACATACAAAAAGTGTTGCTATTAGTAAAAAAAAGAATATCGCTTAATGTCAGTTTACATGTTCTTTGTTGCATATTAGAAATTTATCTGAAATTAAATACCATTTTTAAGATAATATGATGCATTTTATACTGTTTTAAACCCCCCACATCTAAGGTTATTTTATGATTCAGGATGAAATAGGTATTTGTGAGTTTGATTATCTGACAAATTCTTTTTTATAGGAACTGTTCATGAAGTCATGAATCATTCATGTCAGGAACATTGTTCGTCATAGTTCATGAATATGTTCATTCACTGTGACGAATGATGATGACCCAGTTTGTGAACTTTTATGAACTGTTCATGAATTCAGTTCATGAATATTTCATGAACTGTTCAAGAACAGTTTGTAAAGTGATGGTTCATGAACAGTTCATGAATTCATTATTTAATGAACTGACCATTTTCAGTTCATGCACATTCATGAATAGTTCATGAACCTTTTGATGAACTTTCATGAATAGTTCATGAACTAGGTTCATGAACCATTCATGCCAGTTCATGACTTATTCATGATCATTTTGTAGGGGCCCCCATGTCACTAAATACATGTATCAACCAATACATATGTCCTAGAAAGCAGTTTGCAATGGATTTCATGGCACCTACCCCAATGGGAAAGGGCTAAGTAGGCTATATTTGTACAGGTACATTGGTTATACATTCTTGGTTACATTTTTGTGTTTAATTCAGCTTTTATGTACAAGATAGGGTAAGCTCACATTGGAATTAAAAGGCACTTCAAAAAATAAACCTGGCCCTCCAAATCAAAATCAAAAGCCTTGGGTCACAAGGCTGCCCAGAAAGCAGCTGTTGCAAACTGATTTCCAGCACTTTAAAGATTTTACCTTCTTAACCAGTTCCCTGCACTAATAAGATTTTTATGATGTACTTTTATTATTGCACACGCATTTAATCTCACATGGCTGACCTGGCATTTGATACAGATGTTCAGTCTGTGATTCTATATTGCACACCCAGCCTGGAACTACTTTTACAATTTAAAGTATTCAGTAATAGTCCACTTGTAAAGTATTGGAATGATTTATTATTTTACATTTTAATTTATTAAAAGATGTAGGGAGTGCCTTAAGTAATGCTGAATTTTTTTTTATGAGCTTTTCACAGATCTACCACCATGAAATTGAGTTTGACAACAATGTTTTGGTCAGAATACTTGACACTGAGTTCTTAGATGAGGTGTGCAAATTGACACCAAACTTCAGAGAGAGAAAGAGAATACTTTGCTACTGAATTCTTGTATTGAAAGTAAAACAAGTCCAGACGAAGTAAGAAAGACTTCAGCAGTCATGTCAGATCAATAGATAATTGACACAAAGTGCTGAATTCTTGGTGCCATGATCTTTAAATAAAAAGGTCTGAGAAACCACAGAACAAAAACTCCTGAACCTGTTGATCTCATTGCTAGCTTAGCAGCAATGATGACAAAGACAAGAGACAGTTTATAAGTTAAATCATCTAATATTCCAAACTTACCCAAAATCCATTTCAGCTTCAGAGTTTAAAAAATATGGTGCGTGGAAAATATTTTTAAAAATTTTTTTTTTCTATAAATTAAAAATTTAATTGGAGGAACTTTTCATTTGTCTATTAAAATTATAGAGGAATTGAATTTGTTTGGTAAATGTAAGCCTAAAACTAGTAAACATTTGTAACGTAGAGGCAGGCATATATCACCAAGAACAGCTGTTTTGGCTGTGATGCCAATTTAAAAGAATTACATCTTGTTACAACGTTTTTTAGATTTTTTCATCACTTGGTCACACTTGGGGAAGTGAATGTTTGCTTACGGTTTAAATTCTTGTGACTGTTAAAGTAGAAAATACAGAGAAGAAAACATTACAATATTGTTTAAAATTTGTTTGTTAAAAAATATCTGAATGAATTAAAAAATTCAAGCCCACATGTTCAAAAGAGACAAAATCTTCATCTTCAAGAAATATGTGCTTAAATTATTACCTTCAAGTTAAGTGCATCAATAATTTCTTGTTAAATGAAAACTTAAATATAGAGATTTTGAAAGTACTGTAAATAAACAAACTTTCATTATAAAACTGAATGTGTGTAATTAATGTTAGTCTTCGAAATTTGCCCAGAAATTTGCTTGGCAGTAGTTTGTATTCAGTAAGTAGGGTGAAAGAAATAGGGTAACTTACAGGTCTAAAATCTATGTTCCATTTGATAAATGAGGAAGAAATCCACTTGCCTCTGGCTGGAGCTTAAATCAGTTCATATGTCTTATATAACATGTTATAAAATTCAAAGCTAAAGGGTAAATAACCATATCTGTATTCTGAGAGATCGATGATGCAGCTACACAGTATATATATGTATGCCTAGCACCGTTTATGACAATGGAGATTTTTCAGTGGGTTGTAAAATATCTTGAAACAAAAAACCCAATTCATTTTTCTAAATGTATGTATGAAAAACTTTGGAAAGAATATGTGAATGAAAAGGGAATATGTAATAAATACAAAACTACATACCCGGTAAGTGTTTTGTTCCAAGTTGGAGAAAGAACTCATTTGATCCCTGGCCTGATGGCCTTGACATGTTCTGATGCTGTATTAAACTTATTCTTTACACCCACTTGGAACAAAATACATTTGTAGTCTTGCCTATGTATTTTCAGATGGAACAGTTATTGCAACAAGCGTCATACGAATTACAGGAAAAGATGAGCAAGAGGAGACAAAAAATGGTTATCTTAAATGTGAAGTAACAGAGCCAGGTATGGGCACTGACTACAATCTGAAATGGTACAATCCAATTGGACGATTTGTTCCATTTCAGGGAGATATAAATTCATCAGAAAGGTAAGCTACATTCAAGTGGATGCTAATGAAGATGTGTTTTCTGCAATAGTTAGGGAGCTATACCGGGTAATAGTGTCTAAACCATAAACAAACTATACTTGATTTGATACCTTTCAAGACCAACCAGGTCTGGCACATAGCTCTCATTTCCTCAGCGTGATATAATCAGTACTGTTAAAAGTGCTATTAAAACAAAAACTACAAAAAACTATATTAAGATGCTGTATTCACAGCTTTTATGTATAGTTTTTTTTTTCCCCCCCATCATTGTATGTTATATTTAATTATATTTTGGACTTGACCTTGTCCAAAATCAGGTTCACTTTCTGCTTGACTTGAGAAACTGATGATGTTTTTATTTTAGGAAACAAATTATACATAGGTAATAATTTCTGTATGAGTGTGGGTTAAATACATGTATTAGGATCAATATCAATAGAAGTAAACATATTTATTTGGGTCTGGGTCATGGTTATTGGAATTTCCCCATAAAAATACCTAGTCTACCTGATGTTTACCACATTCTGTATTGTATTTTTAGTAACAGATTGTTCTAGAATGGAAAATTCTATTAAATCATAGTATTTCAGGCTCCAGTAAAATCTTTATAATCTTGTTTAACTAAAAATTAATCATTCATACTTTATCTTTAGGTAGAGTCAGTCTTGTTGTGTTCAGTATTTGATTTGGACTAGAGTTATTTATTTGAATTATTCTTCTCAGAAATTACAAAGTGCTCGATAATATTTGTGGAGAGAGGCATTAACTTGGAATTATAGTGAATTTAGACAAGGAAATTTTGGATTACATTTATATTATTGCAATTCATCAAAGGCTGTTGTAATATCACCACATCACAGGCCACAACATGCACATCAACACCTTCAGGATTTGATCTTATTTGAACACCACTGGAATTTAATTAGAATTTTATTTATTAGGACTGGTGATGGACCTTTTTGGACTATTTTGGGATTTAATTCAGATTACAGCAATTTCTTTTCAAATATTCACTTTGTATTCAAGGGAAATAAATTATCTATTGAATTTTACAAAACTTGTTGGTTTTCATTCTTTTCTATTAGTATGAGGCTGTAGATTCATAATACAGTGCATACAGTTATAGATAAAATGCATTTTTTTAATTGGAATATATTTGCCCCTAGAATTGATGATACAACAAAATTAAGATATAAGTGCATATATTGCCTGCAATAGTTGATTGGTTATTGTATACACATTGGTGTTGACTCCTGTTTTTGTTCATGTATACAATATTTGTCTGTTAATGGGGTTGTTTTGGATACATACCATAATGATATTGAGCATACAGTTGTTAGTAATCTATAGATACCAACTGTTGTCGAAGGCTTGCACTTGCAGTTATGAAGAATACTGTTGATTTGAGATGATAAGGTTAAAAATCAGTGTTACTGTGACTAAAAGAAGAAATCTTTTCTGTACAGTAGCTTCAGTTCTCCACCATGTAGAGTTCCCAAATTTGTGGATTGTATGACCTTGAAAAATTTTGAATTTGAAGTGTTTTGTTTAAAGAGACTTTTGAAAACTTGGTTTTATTCTTGAAAGATATGAGGAAATACAACATGAAAATGAATAAATGAATAAAATATATCACTTATTAAATTCAATGTATATTTCCTCCATAAAGAAATAAATAAAGAAAATTATATAAAATTGGATCAGATTTAAATTTCTGTAAGAAAAACTAACTTTAAAACTCTTTGAAAAAAGAACTTTCATGGGCTGTATGAACCATGAAACCCTGTGAATGGCTTACCCTAAGGATAAGGTAGAATCCTATCAATATGGGGTCAAAAGGTGAACGGTCAAGGTCACTTTGGCAGAAGGAAGAAAAATGGTTTATGCACAAAAATTTCAATTTCCAACCAAGTACCTACATGAAAGTTTGTAGATGACTTAAATGTTGGATAAGAAAGAAGTCTATTTATTATGGGACCAGAAGGTCACTTTGAAAGCTGAAATATTTCTTTCCATAATTCTCATACTTTAACAGGTGTTTATCAGAGACTTGCTTGCCTGTTGAGTTTGGGGTCAAAGGCCAAAGATTATGTCTTTGAAGCTCAAACAAACATTTGTTGTTTTCACTTAATTTCCTAACAGAAGAAGGCAAAGTTTACATTTTTTAGAAGACTTAGTTGCCAACTTCACCTGATAGCATGACCCCTGGGGTTAGATTCAGTTTTTGCATTTAGCTCATGAGGAAAGTATTTTTGTACCAAAGTGTGTGTGCATTTATACCACATACAAAATTAATTCATTAATTCATGAAGACTTTTGTCATTTTCACTTGAAATGGGAGTTAAGGAAACATATTTTGGGGGTTACTTCTGAATACATCCAAACACATCTGCTTCCAAGAGATATTAGTTTTGCCATATGCCTAGTTGTGTAGAAAAAAATTTGTTTTGCCAGTTTCACTCATGCATGTGCAGAAGGGTAAAAGTGTTTATTTTCTCTTTGTTTATTGGATCCATCATTTTTGTGTCCTTGCCACTTTTTACACCAAATCTCAAACTTATTCTACCTTTTGCAAAGGGGTTCACTTATCCATGGGCAGTTCAGACTGGTCTGCCATAGATCTCAGGCCAAAAATGCCTCAGATCTTGGCACAAAATCCAGTTCCAACAACCAGCAAATTTTTGGTGTAAAGTAATCAGGTCACAAAAATTATGTTTCTCCCTCTCTATATTTTTAATGCTAGTAGAAAGTCCAGATTATTTGGTATCATTTCTGTAATCATTTTCTGTAATACCATCCACTTTGGCATATCTTAAATGACCTTGATGATACAGAGCTCAGAAGTAGGGTACAACCACATAAACACATCACTAGGGTTTAATGAGTGAAAAACAACATTACTTTTAAAGTGTTGGTATACAGCAATTTAATGCCAATCTGTGTATCAAATTGTGATTTGCCCATGGTGCATTAATATGCATAAATAAACATTGTTTCAACAGTAAGTATGGTCAGTCTCCCCAAAACCTTATCCCATCATCCTCTCTTTCTTGCATTTGATCTGTCGGCATATAATTTTTTCCATATTCTCTCTCCCTCCCTCTCCCTTCCTCTCTCATAGCAAGATATGGTCAAAAATCTGTGAAATAGTGTAGTGAATTTTTGCCTGTGTAATGTAACTGTTTCTGGACCTATGAATGAAGGAAAAATTTACAGACAAGCTGACTATCAGAAAGGGGAAAGAGAGAGCTGGAGGAATAGAACAATCTTGTGGTCAGTGGCAGTGTTGATTAAAGAATAATAATGATTCAGATACCTGTGAATACATTTAAATGTTTGAATTACATGTTGTTTCATCATTTTGCTTAGTTTATATTCCCCACTTGTTTCAATATATTTCCAAGTAAATGAATGGATGTGCCTTCAGTGTTCAAGAAGCTAACCATGCTGTGTTTGTAGTACTCTATTTTCTTCATTTAAACAATCTTTCATGCTTAAATCATATGTGTGTCTTCTATGTTTTTAATTAACATGAATGAAAATAGAAGCTCAAAGAAAGTAATATATCAATTTGCAAAAAGGATTGTGAATAGTCATAAAAGGCACAGAACTACATCTTGTACAGGACACACTGGGCAGGAAAGTGAATAGTTCTCTATCTCTATCAATAAACAGTTGCATGTAGTAAATTTTAACTCTGTTAGAAAATGCAAGTATGTATATTTGTATGTGATAAAGAGAAATATATTAATTGTATGCTGTATCTTGATATTCCACTTGCATAAATTTTTCATTTTGCACAACTCCTGTACCTTTTTTTGCATTATGTTAGTATGCAATGCCATATTATTCTTAGAGAATAAATTTGAGAAAGAATTATGACATGTGTCATGAGATACCTTGTGCTTTCATCAAACATGTACTTGCTCTATAAATAGTATGGTGTTCTTTTCAAATCGTTAGTGCACTTCTGTATTAGTCCTGTAGTTTATCCTTATTCTCAAAAATTATTATTGCCAAATGTGTCTGACATTTTTTTCTTCTGTTTTTGATGAATTAAGATGTATACTTGATACAACCTATCTCAAGGAAAAATGTGCATGTAGTAAAGAATAACTATGTGTCTTACATGAATGTCTCATTTGTTTAGTATCTTGACTTGTTGAGTGAATGCAATAAAACAAGTTAGAGGTGTCATAAAACCCACTGTTACTGTAACAAAATTGGCAGCAGATTAAGTGGATGTCCACTAAGCATAGTGGATATTGCTTGACAAAGTGCACATTCACCATCCATGGTCGACACTTAGTCCCATGCCCCTTATGTTCATATCTACGATATTGAGTGGCCAATCTGAAATAGATACCTTCTATGAGACATGTTACATGGCTGAGTGCAGGGCAGAAAACTTCTGACCAGCACGAGGTGCATG
This sequence comes from Megalonaias nervosa, assembly GCA_016617855.1. Taxonomy (NCBI): domain Eukaryota; kingdom Metazoa; phylum Mollusca; class Bivalvia; order Unionida; family Unionidae; genus Megalonaias; species Megalonaias nervosa. The sequence goes on from JAECUM010001456.1 coordinate 40,611, forward strand.
CCTAAATGGAGCTGACTGTCACAAAGGTGGTGAATAGATGAAACAACTTTGGTGGGAGTGTGAACTGAGGTCGTTTTCCCCTATTTGGAGGAAGACGGCATCTGGGACACCCCCCTAGTGAAAACTACCCCAGATAATACATGGGTCACAGACAAAGTTGCTCCAGACAAGCCATGAAATTCAACAATTAAATTTTCCATCCATGTTAGTACAGCTGTTTGAACATAACACTCAAGGCAGCAGACAAGGTTATGCCCACACACTAAGAGAAGCACGATGAATATATAATAAAGGTAATGCGGCTCCTTAAATAGGACATAGCCTTCTCACCCTTGAATAACTCCAAGGAAAAACGAGAAATGTCGCACAAATATTGTACACACAAAAAACACAAGGAAATTTATCTTTATTTTGTAACAGCAACTGTTTCTCATTCAAAATCAGAATTCAAAAATAAAGAAATTTCAATTATGGAAATGAAAATTAATCATTTCCAAACATTAAAAAAATATTTTTTACTTTTTTTTTTTTTCTTTCTTTTTTTAAAAATATAATTCAATGGTAGGCAACTTGGGTGAAATTTGGCATAAATGCTGTTCTTACATCAACATCTATTGCATACAAACAATATAGCAAATACACATATAGCATACACAAAGTATATTAGGAGATCCTTAGCAAAGATCACTTGAATAGACATGGGAAGGGATTCCAACTTGGACACTGATGCCCCAGATCGGATGAACAACCCTTTAGAAAGAAGAACCAGCCTGGGTTCTTCAAAACACACTAGGGACAAAAATACCTTGTTAAAAATTTATATTTAACTAAATATTTGATCAAAAATCATTTTGCAATAAAAAGCGCAGTACAACACACCTTAGGGGGTACAATAACACATGAAAACACTTATTTTGTGGGGGGGGGAAATTGGGGGGTGCATCTGTCTGGTGCCCCCTCCCCAAAGTAAAGTACCGATTCAAGAAAGTGAAACTTAAGTAGGGCTTATGTTAGTGAAAACTCTTATTTTGGAGCCAAAGTATCCAAAAGACATTAACTTTGACCAGTGCAAAAATGTACATGATTAACATAAGGAACAGTTTCCAAACTTGGACATGCTGACATGCAGCTATGCCCATCAGTAGGGGCATCTCGTCACTATTCAAACAATGGTGAGTTTAACAGATAAAGCTCAGAAAATGAGCAGATTAATGCGTATAACACTAGATGCAACATCTTTTAAAGATTTTGATTAAAATAGGACTCTAACAGAGTGTAGCTGGAAGACAGATAGATGATATTGAAGTGTTAGGTATATAGTGAACTATGGCCATTTCCTCCTCTCTCTCTTTTTTGTACTACTCATCCCTTATTTTCGTAAAATCCTGGCAGCATCTCTGAAGTGAAAGCACTCACCAGGAGTTGCAGCTGGAGAAGAAAGTATAGAAGCTAATGGGCAATGGTTAATATGTAGTTTACAATAACTTTCTTTTTAAATATTATTTCCCTTTCATATTACATTTATTTATTTCTGTATGATTTTTGTATTTGTTCTTGTGTTTAAATTAGTAACTGAAGCAGAACACTTGATACTGTGAGTAGTCACTGAAAACTGGTCATTGAAAAGTCATTGAAAAGTCATTGAATTACAGCTCTCCAGATCTGTATGAACCCTGTAACAGTGACAAAATTCTTGAACATTTAAATAAATAGCATAGGTTGCATTGGCTCTTTTCATCCCTTGCTTGTCTCGTAATAGCCATTTTCTAGTGAGACTGCATCAGATTGTGTGAAAGTTGTCATTGGGAATTTTTTTTAAAGTCAGGTTAGGTAAATGGAGCATTTTGGCATGGGGAACGTGGTGGCCACAATGCAAGCCCAGAAAAATCCCTGATAAGTCCATGCTTAGATAAAGCATTGAAAGCAATCTTGGTATTGATTGAAAATCATTCGGAATTGTCATGTTCTAAACACTCTCCACATAATATATTTTCATCTTTTTGACCCAATCTAAGGCATCATGACATCAACCCACCAAGTTATCAGTATATTTGAACTTAAAATGAACTTGATCATTTCATTTTCTTTCAGGTTATATGCATCCAGAGAAAGCACATCTTCTATTTCTTTAAATTTCATGCCAGTACGTGAACTTGATGCAGGCCTGTATACATGTACAGCCATGATCAATGGACAACCCCATAATGGGACTTTTAAAATAACTATATACAGTAAGTATAAGATGTTTTCTTGAAATGCATGGTACAGTCTCAGTGTTTAAAAGTTTATGATCTAAAACGAGTCGACATCTCAGACTTTGATTTCTTCAAGACAGATCTTTTTTGCTCTCTGAATACTTTTAATTAGTTCATAATGGTTAGTTGCAGTGTGAGTGGGTGCATGCTTTTTGTGCTCAGCAGCTGTCAGATGTAATTAAATGATGCTGATCCACAATCAAATGTGGCTGTTATTTTCATTAATAGAAAAATATTTAAATGACTTCTCAAGAAGAGCTGCTCAGTTGCTTATAAAACCAATATATCAATTGACTTTTGTTTATCAGGAAGATCTGTCCATATTAGTGAAATTCAACTCTAAATGGTGTAATCAGTTTGTATTATTTTCTCACATGCTTTTTTTCTCAAAAAATCACATTCTTTGAAAGTTTTTGGATGATTTTGATTATGAGAAAGGGATAGTATATATCATTATGTTTTTTAAATGCTGTGTAAGCCAGCTTTAAGTGAAATGGCTAATAGTGTAGTTACATAAGCCAGCTTAGTGAAATGGTTAATTGTGTAGTTACATAAGCCATCATAGTGAAATTGCCAATTGTGTAGTTACATAAGCCAGCTTAGTGAAATGGTTAATTGTGTAGTTACGTAAGCCAGCATAGTGAAATTGCCAATTGTGTAGTTACATATGCCAGCTTAGTGAAATGGCCAGTTGTGTTGTTACGTAAGGAAAAATGCTGCCAGGCCGTGGAATCGTGGGTTTTGCACAACAATAATCATTAGTAGTGCAACTAATCAAAACCAATGGGGTAAAGGTAACACAAATTATTTGTAGTTCCCACAATTTGTTGCATCCCATGCGTGCTGTTTACTTATTTTTAAAAATTCTAAAGGTTTTTCAAATAAAGTCTTCCATTTTGCTGGTGATCTTGATGAAACTATACCAAGGTAGATTTAGTGTTTTAATACTAACATAGATGGTTATCACTACTTCCCCTAAATGGAAAGTTGTACTGATACAGGGTTTTCATCAAAAAGCTACTAATGTTGCCTGGTTTGTTCTGAATTAAAATGATGCAGATCTGATGGCCAATATGCCATCATGGCTGAGACCTTAAATATCTGCTCCATAATTGATGGTCATATTGACCCAATGTTTTCACCCAAAGATTTCTTATGATATCTAGTTTGCCCTAAATGACAATAGTGCTGATCTTATATTAACATGGCCACCACAGTGGCTAATTTGAATATCTAATTTTAACAGGCTGGATCCAGTTTGAAAAAATGTTGAATTCCACTACAGTCACTGCAGAATTCCTGTCTTTTCCTTAAATTGCATTGTGAGATCCAATTTATACTTTCCATACATATTGTCATATAAAATTAGTCCCCATATTGTTTACATGCAAAACAGCATGATTTCTGATGGCCTTGAACATTTTGTTATCCTGGGGAACAGCATATAATTTGATAGTCATAAATAGGGCTTGTCCTCATCGGCAACATCATGTGTTTTGATGGTGGTGATCACTGTTTGTTATCTTGCACAACATATGCTGTGATGGTCATGAACATTGTTATCCTGGGCAAAAACATATTTTGATGGTCATGAAGTGTTATCCTGGGCTGAAACATGTGTTTTAATGGTTATAATCAGTGTTATCCTGGGCAAAAACACATGTTTCCATAGTTATAATCGGTGTTTGTTATCCTGCGAACATCAGATTTATTTTGGTCATAATTAGTGATATTTTGGGCAACAACATGTGTTCTTCTGGTCATGAACAGTGTTTGTTAGCTATACATGTCATAGAAGAACTTGCGGGATTGTCTGTCATCTGTCAATCCATGAACTCAAATGTGTTATTGCTAGTCCTTCTGAACTGCTTGGGTGATTGCCAAGAAACTTTATAAACACATTCATCCTATAGTCTAGGTGGTCCAAATGTAAAAGGTGCTGCTATGTTATACAGTATAGCGGTCATAGTGGCCATCATAAAAATTTTGTTCGTTCCACTCTTCCCGAATGAATGATCTTTTCAGCATCAGGTTTTCACTAGAAGTCTTGTTAAGATGTCCGGTTGGTCCTTTATTGAGAAAAAGCACCTAACTCAGGTCCAGTATGGCAACCAAGACAGCCATTTTGAAAATTTAATTATTACCACCTCACATGAACAAAAAGGTCATATTGACATGGGGTTTCACCAGATGACATAATAAGTCTAGATGGTCTTATCGCATTATTGCTACTCCTTCTTAGTAGATGATCTATCAGTGTTTATATTTAATAAAAGCCTTGTTAATGTCTACTTAGTCATCAATGAAGTGGTACTGCTCGGATGTTCAATATAGCTGACATTGACCAACTTGAAAGCCTTTGTATCACTCCTTTTGAATTAATGGTCACAACTGCATGTAGTTTTCACTGAAATATTTATCCTGATAGTTGTAAACAAAAATGGTGCCAATCTGACCACCCAATATGACCATCACAATTCCCATCTTGAAGACCTTGTTAGATGTGGCTGGTTGTATCAACCTTGTGCTTTCACCAGAAGTCTTCTGATGATGTCCATTTTGGTCACAAATGGAAATGGTGCATATCTGAGAGATACACACACACACACACACATACACAGTATGGCCACCATGGCAGCCATCTTGAAAATCTTGTTATTGTTATTCTTCCAAAACATAACCACTGGGACTTTTTACAAGCTGATTTCTTACAATGCTGTGTTGGTCCTAAATCAAATAATGATGGCCAATATTGCCAGCATGGTGGCCATCTTAAAAATCTCTTTATTGCTACTCTTCAGTGGAAGATAATTTTGACATTATGGCCATTTTGAACATCTTGTTATTGGGTTTTCATGTTAGAAATCTTAAGGTATCTAGTTGCTCCAATATGAAAATAATGCAGACTGATCCTCAATTTTGATACCATTGTGGCCATCTTGGAAATGTTATTATCCCCACTTCTCCAAAATTGAATGCCTATAGCAACATGGGCTTTTACTAATAGACTTCTTATGGTGCCAGATTGGTCCTCAATGAAAATGTTGCTAGTCCTACATCCAATACGGCTTCTTCAATGACTGTCTTGAATCTTGTTGTCACTGCTCCTCCAGAATGGATGTTCATATTGACATTGGGTTTTCATTAGAAGATTTATAGTGATGTCTGTTAATCTGTGCTCATTATACAAGACAGCAGCATGTGTTTTATTGATTATGTACAGTGTTATTGTGTACAGCAGCACATGTTGCTGATGGGCATAATCAGTATATGTTATCCTTGACAACTGCATGTGATCTGAATGTATTTGTCAGTATTTTATCAGTTTTATCTTGGGCAACAGCACTTGTTCTGATGGGCATAATTAGTATATGCTATTCTTCACAACAGCATGTGTTCTGATGGTATTTACCAGTATTGTTCATTTTACACTGGGAAACAGAATGTATTCTGTTTGTCATGATCAGTGTTTGTTACACTGGACAATAAAATTCATAACTTTGAACTGCATTGGCAAGGAGGGTTTTTTCTGTATTTGGTGACAGTAAAGTGTACATTATTACTTTGGGGTTTTTTTGCCTGGCCTATCCTGAATTCCAATATTTCGGGCCTTCACCATTGAAGATGTTGATAAGCTACATTCAAATTTCAATGAGAGTCAGCAAACAAAGTCTACTTTTCTTGTTTGACAGGGGGTATCACCTATTCTAACTGTCCATTGGAGCAAAAAAAATCATCAGTGCTAATACAAAGTCTGACTTTTCTTGTTTGACAGCGGGTATCACCTTTTCTAACTGTCCATTGGAGCAAAAGATTATCAGTGGTAATAATCAAGCAACACTGTCATGCTCAGCTTCAGCTGGAGGTATAAATCTAACTACATACTGGAAGAGGAAAGACCAGTCATTCCAAATTCAAGCAGGTAATTCTAGCTTCCACTTGCTTTTGCTTCCTTTGCACTGTTAATCATGTATATTTACATTGTTACGAGTCTAGGCTCTTACAAAAAGTAACAGAAAAGAGTGAAGACAACAAGCTTTGTAAAATTAAACAAATAATTTATTTCCCTAGAATACCAAGTGAAAAATGAGAAAATAGAACTTTTGGTTTTACGAATCAAATCCAAAAGTAATCCAAGAATTAAAAACTAGAAGTCCTAGTAATGAAAAGTCCTCAATGAAACTGAGTTCGAATCCCAATGTAATCCAACATGTCATCTGTTGTAACCTGCGAAGTGCTGTTATGTCAACAGTTTCTCGTTGAATCAAAGAAAATATTATTCCAGTTTTGAATTCCGAATAAATTTCAATGAATGTCTTTGCCTAAGAATTTGTTGAAGCACTTATGTATTTCCACAGAAAAGAATCACTTGAAATTCAGTAAAATAAAATTTCAACTCAAACTGGTCACAACATAATATAACTTGACATCACAAGTGTTTTGAACCTGACTGACTATCTTCTATCAAGACAACAGTTATACACTAATTTAAGATGCAAAACAGATTCCTGGATGAGGGTCAATCTTCTAGAAAAATTAGAAGTTCGTAACAATAAACATGTTTCATATCACATACTCCAGGTATGGCCTTGACTTTACTTAATGATTCTTACTTTGAGAAGAATAAAAAAAATAAAAAAAAAAGTCGTTTACCAAAACTGCCACTGGTTCTGAATCAAGGTCAGAAACTAGATACAGTGTTTCTATTATTAGGTGTTTATCAATTTAAAAAAATTCAGTCAGGTCAAACAGAACTAAACTCAGTTCTGGACAATATCAAATCCAGTAAACAAAGTTACATTACAATAGCATGTAATGGAATAAATTTTTTTTTAAAACTAACAAACAGATACTTAAATTAAACATACATAACACTTCCACCATAAAAGAAAATGATAGATTTATATAATAAAGCTTTCTTTTTACCATATGTTAATTATACATGAGGTTTATAAAAATAACATAAGAAGAAATCTTATGAATGATACAAAGTATACATGAAATAATATTTCTATACACGGGAAAGTGCATCTGCTATTAAATTGTCTTTTTCCTTGATGTGCCTGATGTCAATATTATATTCCTGTAACAACAAACTCACCTTAACAATCTTTGATTTTTGTTTTTCATCTTGCCAATGAAAGTAAGGGGTTTGTGATCACTAAACACAATAATCGGAGAAGGAGCTGAACTAATGTAAACTTCAAAATGTTGTAATGCCAACATCAAAGCCAAATGTTCCTTCTCTATTGTTGAATAATTTCTTTGGTGCTTATTTAATTTCTTAGAAAAATAGCTCACAGGATGATCAACACCATTTCTATCTTCTTGAATCAATACTGCTCCAACCCCAACATCACTTGCATCAACAGACAGTTTAAATGATTGACTGAAATTTGGAGCTGTAAGAACTGGTGCACTCTTAAGTATGGCCTTTAACTTATCAAAAGCCTCCTGACATTTTCCAGTCCAAAGAAACTTGGTTTTCTTACTCAGTAAATTTGTCAGGGGTTCAGCAATAATAGAAAAATTGGAACAAAATTTCCGATAGTACCTGTATCCAGCCATACCTAAAAATCACATCAGTTGCTTTTTACTGACAGGCACAGGGAATTCAGAGATAGCCTTGACCTTAGCATCTATAAGTTTAACTAGTCCATATTCTACGATATGTCCTAGAAATGTTATACAAGCTCGGCAGAACTCAGTTTTGGATAAATTAATTGTCAAACTTGCATCAGTGAGTCTGTCAAAGAATTTCCGAATTGTTGCTAAATGTTCTTTCCAGGTGTCATTGTAGATGATGACATCATCGATGTAAGCATCACAATTATCTAGACCAGAGGTAATCATGTTCATTAAATGTTGAAAAGTACTTGGCGAACCCTTCATCCCAAATGGCATCACTTTACATTGATAAAGTACATCTGGAGTCATGAATGCCAATATTTCCTTTGCTCTTTCCATCAGTGGAATTTGCCAAAATCCTTTCAGAAGGTCAAATTTGGTGACATTGCATTTCCAATTTTATCAATGCAATCATCAATTCTTGGTAATGGAAATGAATCTGTTTTAGTCACACTGTTCACTTTTCTATAATCCATGCACATACAGAAAGTTTTATCTGGTTTCAGAACAAGTATACATGGTGAACTCCAGTCACTTTTAATGGGCTCTATGAAATCATTTTCCAGCAAATACTGAATTTCTTTTTTCAACTATTCCTGTTTGAGAGGGTTCATCCTGTATAGGTGTTGTTTCACAGGTTTGGAATTTACAAATTTCAGCGTCATGGTAAATTTTGTTTGTTCTCTTAGGAACATCTGGAAATAAGTGCTCATATTCAAGTAATAACTGTTTAACTTCATTCCTTTCTTGTTGTTGCAAATGTGAAAGTTTCTGGTCTAGATTATTTATAATTTCTGACTTCCAAAGATTTGTCGCTCCAAAATCAATTGAGTCCGATTGCATTCCTTCACTTAAATCCTCAATGAGTGGGACAGGTGCAACTAAATTAATTGCATGATTAACCTGGCTATCTCTCTTAATATTCTGGTACTCCTATAATTTATTTACATCCCAGGAGTACTATTATTATAATTTAACACATTCATTTTCTTCTTAACTTTGTAAGAGCTGTAATACCTAATCTGAAGAAAATTTTGAAGAATGAGCAAGACAGACAGAACTCTATCACCACACTCAAAAGTTCTCTCCATTGTAGTTCTGTCAAACCATAATTTCACTTTTGACTTGAATTGCTGGATGCCAAATTCAGGCTGGAAAATTCCAGACATAAAATTTGACCTTTGATCAGATTGGACAGATTTGGGAAAGCCAAATTGAGTAAAAAACTTTATCAAAGCTTTTACTATTGTTTTAGTTTTAATATTCCTCAAAGGAATTGCCTCTGGGAATCTTGTAGACACACACATAATGGTCAGCAAGTATTGGTTACCTGACTTGGTCTTAGGTAAGGGACCGACACAATCTACCATAATTCTGCTAAATGGTTCATCAAATGCAGGAATAGGTTGCAGATGAGCCTTAAGGTATCTTCTGATTGGGTTTTCCTACCATTTGACAAGTGTGACAAGATCTGCAGTATTTACAAACATCACTTTTAATTTTTGGCCAATAGAAGTGATTCAAGATGTTGTGATAAGTCTTAATAATCCCTAAATGACCAGCCAGAGGAGTTTCATGGGCCAGACTAAGAATTTCCTGTCTGTAGGATTTTGGAACTACAATCTGATAGTTCACTGACCACTCGTCACTAGCAGGTACCTTGGGAGGTCTCCATTTTCTCATAAGAATCCCATTTTTAATCAAATAACAGACAGGTACGTCAGTGTCTTCATTTTCACTAATGGCCCTCTCAAACAAACAGGAGATCTCAGGATCTTTTTCCTGTTCGACGATAAGTGATTGTCATTTGTCACCCTGATTAGAATAAAGAGAATGATTAGTTAAAAGAGGATCTCTGTGATCAGTATCCTTTGATTAATCTGAACAAGGAGTGAAAGTGACCTCATCAAAAGCCTGACCAGTACATGTGTCAGCTAAAGAAATGCTTTCCTGATCAACATCATTCTCAAGAGCTTTCTTTGCCATAGCTCTGGTAACTGCACAAGCTGGGTATAAATCAGGGAATTCTTTTTCAATAGGATCAACTTTCTGATTCAAAGAAGGCTTGTCAGTTACAAGTGGATTAACCACAACTTTATCTCCAGCTAGGTCATTGCCTAGTAATAAATGAATGCCCGCAACGGGTAAAGAAGACACTATTCTGACTGTCAAGGGTCCTCAGACTAAGTCTGATGACAAATTTACAGAATGGAGAGGACCATTAACAAAGCCACACTCTACTCCCTGAATAAGAACACTCTCATTAGAAGAAGACTTCTCAGAAAAAGGCAAAGTACCTGATAATAAAAGACTCTGAGAAGCTCCTGTCTCCCTTAAAATTTTAATAGGGATGGGATTGGTTAATCACCCAAGAGTGATATAGAACCCTTCGACATGAATGGTTCATAATTCTCCATAATAAAATCAGACTGGTTTATTCAACCCAACAAATGTATTGCTTTTAATACATGACCATGACCTTGACCTCTTAGCAATAAGAGCATTTGGAATAGGTCTGTCTTGATTCTATGCTTATTTGTCAATTTGTAGCAATCAGAAATAATGTGTCCTTTCTTCTTGCAATAGGTACACGTAGGTAGAGATAAGGATTTCTTATCAAATTTATCAGAAACTTGATTTCTAAAAATTGTGCCAGACTGAAATTTAGAAGGGCTTGTATTAGGTTGAAATACTTTTTTACCAAAGACTGCTGAGTGGAAGATTTGCCTACAAAAGAAAATTTATGAGCTAAGGAATACTCGTCAGCAGCACTAGCAACATTTTCCAAGGTTTCAACTTTATGCTCATCAAGATAAGTCTTAATGTCACTTATGGACACAGCTCTTGAACTCTTCAAGTAATACAAGTTGTCTGAGACTTTCACAATCTTGATCAACTTTCTTGGCTAAGCACCATCAATCAAATAACTGCACTTTTTCTCTTGCAAATTCGACATGAGTTTGTCCAGCTTCTTTTTATAGTTCCTGAATTTTTGCCGATAAGTCTCAGGGACTAACTCATAACCCTTTAAGATGCATTCCTTAACCAGATCATAGTCAGCACTTTGCTGTAGTGACAGTGAATTGTAAATATCACTAGCTTTACTAGTAAATACACATTGTAATAATAAGAGTCCAATACTCCCTTGGCCATTTCAAATTTTCAGCAATTTTTTCAAACTGAGGAAAATATTTGTCTACTTATTTTTCTCTAAAAGGGGGCATTAACCTAATATTCTTAGTAACATCAAAACTTGAATTTGTATGCAAAGTGGGAATGTGCTTTTCACTTGTCAGCTCTAATTCTTTTAACCTAATTTGAAATTCACTTTCATCCTTCTCTCTTTGCATTTGCATTTGCATCTGTCTCTCTCTCTCCTCTTTCTTCAACTGCAACTGCATTTGTTTCTCTCTCTCCTCTTTCTCCATTTGCAACTGCATTTGTTTCTCTTCTTTCTGTCTCTCTCTCTCCACTTTCTCAAATTGCAACTGCATTTGTTTCTCTCTCTCATCTTTCTCCAATAGTATTTGTTTCTCTTCTTTCTGTAACTGCATTTGTTTCTCTTCTTTATCTTTCTGAAGTTCAAGCTTTCTTAACTCTAATTCTATCTTGTATTTTAATTCCTTTACTTTTATGTACGAGTCTGATACAGACTTAGTGACGAAACCAAAGCACTTTTATCCAAAATACTCTTTTCCACCAAATACAGGACCAAAATGTTTTTTATTTCTTGCTTAGTTAAAGAAGCTTTTGCCTCAGAAAGATCATATTTTCTGGCAAGTTGAAGCAATTCATCTTTTTTCAAACGGTCTAACTGTTCCTGGGTAGGATTTGAAAGAAACATCTCCACTTTTGATGATATTGTATAAAAACCTGTTGATTTCACTAAAGATTTCTAAAATGTGAAATAATACTTGGAATTTAAAAAATTTTCAAAAACTAGGGGAATTTAAAATTTAAAAAACAAAGTTTTCTGAAATATTTTAGCCAAAGTTCATATATCTCAAGGACGAGCACCCAATTTTCTGTTACGAGTCTAGGCTCTTACAAAAAGTAACAGAAAAGAGTGAAGACAACAAACTTTGTAAAATTAAACAAATAATTTATTTCCCTAGAATACCAAGTGAAAAATGAGAAAAAGAACTTTTGTTTTTACGAATCAAATCCAAAAATAATCCAAGAATTAAAAAAAAGAAGTCCTAGTAATAAAAAGTCCTGAATGAAACTGAGTTCAAATCCCGATGAAATCCAAAATGGAAGACAATGTCGTCTGTTGTAACCTGCAAAGTGTTGTTATGTCAGCAGTTTCTTGTTGAATCACAGAAAATATTATTCCAGTTTTGAATTCCATATAAATTTCAATGAATGTCTTTGTCCAAGAATTTTATAAGAGCACTTATTTATTTCCAGGGAAAAGAATCACTTGAAATTCAATAAAATAAAATTTCAACTCAAACTGGTCACAACATAATGTAACTTGACATCTCAAGTGTTTTAAACCCGACTGACTATCTTCTATCAAGACAACAGTTATACACTAATTTAAGATGCAAAACAGTTTTCCGGATGAGGGTCAGTCTTCTAGAAAAATTAGAAGTTTGTAACAATAAACACGTTTCATATCACATACTCCAGGTATGGCCTTGACTTAGCTTAATGATTCTTACTCTTAGAAAGAATAAAAAAAAATATAAAAAAAGTTGTTTACCAAAACTGTCACTGGTTCTGAATCAAGGTCAGAAACTAGATACAGTGTTTCTATTATTAGGTGTTTATCAATAAAAAAATTCAGTCAGATCAAACAGAACTAAACTCAATTCTGGACAATATCAAATCCAGTAAACAAAGTTACATTACAATAGCATGTAATGGAATAAAAAAAAATTTTAAAACATACAAGCAAATAATTTAATTAAACATACATAACAATATCCTGTCTCATTATTTGCAAGATTGTTTCTGCATCCTTGTATACATCCATTCATCCCTCTCTCCTTCACAAATTGTTTAATTAAAACAAATTTGTGTTCAAATTGCTTGGAATTATGATGTATTCTATATAGTCCTACTGTGGTTGTGAAAGTTTGATCTAGTCACTTGCAGGGGAAGTGACCTGGGACTTTTGCTCTTCCTGTATTCATTTTATTGTATTTTTAATGCCTTTTAATGCTCAACACTATGTTTCTAATGACTTTTCATTCTCAACACTGTTTTTAATGACTTTTCATGCCCAACACACTGTTTTAGTGCCTTATTATGCTGAGCTGTATGTTTTAATGACTTTTTATGCTCTACACACTGTTTTAATGCCTTTTCATGCTTAACTCTGTTTTTAATGACTTTTCATGCTTTACACACTGTTTTTAATGCCTTTTCATAAACTCTGTTTTTAATGACTTTTCATGCTGTACACAGTTTTAATGCCTTTTCATGCTCACCTCTGTTTGTAATGCACTTTTTATACTCTACACACTGTTTAAATGCCTTTTCATGCTCTACACTATATTTTTAATGCCTTTTCATGCTCAACACTTTCTAATGCCTTTTTTACTCTACACACTACAAGTTTCTAATTCCTTTTCACACTCTATACACATACTCAAATTCCTTTTCATACTCTATACACTGTATGTGTTTGTAATGCCTTTTCATGCTCTAAACATTTTCCAACTTTTATTGCAAATGTTCAATGATTCTTTCTTAAATACAACTTGTCAACCAACAACTAGGGCTGATTTAGAGTTGGACATTGATGGATATAGGTCATTCAAACTCCCTCTGTTAAACTGGCTAAACATGGAAGAACACTAATATTTGCTACTTTTCTTTATTTTCTGTCAGATCAATAAAAACTCGACATTAAAATGTGCTCTTCCTGCTTCTAAATGGTATAGGTTTTGTTTTTCTGTGTTAATTATGAACTTTGTAATTAATGTTTGTAAAATATTGTTCAGGAAAAATATTTTCCTTGGCTAGCATTTTATTGGTTGGAAAAAAATAGTGCCCTTTTTGCATTGGACGGTGCTCCATACCTGTCAGAGCTACATCCACGTATTATATACTGTCAAATTGAGAACTGAAAGCAAGTTTCAACAGTGTAAATAACATAAATATAAGACTATATCATCATTGAAAACCAGTTTTAACAGTGTAAATAACATAAATATGAGACTATATCGTCATCCAATTTTCTTAAGTTTAAGTTAAAAAAATTTTTTAAAAGCAACTGTTTTGTACTTCTTGGCAATATTGTAAAGAAAAAATCCACACTGAAAAACCGAATGTCTATTTTTCTCTGTAATTTGAAAGATTTTCTCTTCACAACACTAGTCCTAAATCCACCGGAATCCACTCAGATCAGTTCCTCTGCACAACTGCTGCAAAACCAGAGCCTTGCCCATTCCATCAGTTTCAGAAAAAGATTGACCATTCAAAGAATATTGATGATGGCCAGAATCAGACTATGGATCAGCTTACACAAGAAATTTGCCCTCTTGAACAAAAATGTCCGCTCTATGAGTGTCAAATCACTGCTTTGTAGAAAGACATGGCAAAGATCAAGAAAAAAAGCATGCAGTGGGATCTAATCTTAGACATTGCAAAGATCAAGAAAAAAAGTATGCAGTGGGATCTGATCTTAGACATGGCAAAGATAAAAAAAAAAAGCATGCAGTGGGATCTGATCTTAAGCAAGCTAATATCTTTGTCAAACACTTTAAGACAAAAAAAATCTTCATCGAAGACACCAATGGCTTTCTGCTAAAGTTGACTGGATTCTGAAAGACAATGCAAACAAAGATGCTACAATCAAATAACGCCAGGATGAGATGCATTCTCTTAAAGAACAAATGAAATCGTTGAAAATACTTGAAAAAAAATACAGAAGAGAAACAAACAGTTAAGCAATACAAATACTGACATGAAAAAAAAAGCTGAGTCTTAAAAAAAGAACTTGAAAGAAAAAGCTGACAGTCTTAAAAAAAGAGCTTGAAAGGTCATGTGATTATAATGATCAAAGCATTAACACTCGAAAAGAAAATTGAAATGAGTTTACAGATGTTGTTCGCAAGACTCATTTTGTTATCTGAAACTGCTAACATTGTGCAAACAAATGCTATAAAGTAATCAGTGCTGTTTCTTCCCATCTTTATCATAGTCCTGTTAGTTTAAAGGACTTACCCTGCACCCAATCTGTTTTAAACATTTTAGATGAGGCACATTGCATCATCAAATATCAGGCTGCTGAGGAAATGTGTATAAATTCTTGGATTTTGCATTGTTCCTTCAGAGGATGCCAAAACATTAGTAAATGTTAGTGTAGATCTTTTGCAAGAACTTAGCAATATATATTCTCATGACAATGAGGACTGTAATCAGCTTTTTAAGAACTTGATGGAAAAACTAACTTCAACAATGAGCGATAGGGCGGCTGTAATGAAATCATTTGGACAGAAACTTTATGAAGTTCGAAGGCAGATAAATGGGACTGAGTCTTGCTTGCAGTATCTTTATTGCAATGCTAATTTTTACTTGGCATCAATTGTCAGTGTGAAACCACTTTAGAGACTTTAGAAGCTGCTGTTTCAAAACAAGAAATATGATCCCTTGAACATGATTCAAAGCCCAAGTTCTGGCGCTTTTCTACAATTCAGAGGGTGCTTCCACGACAATAACTCACCTAGTCTGTGATCTCCTAGGACCAAGGGGAAATGACAGGATTGTTCTTTGCCAAGAATGACTTGCATTTTTAGATGAGGAGGGAGTCCCCAAAAGTTTAATTCCCAGTTACAGGAGCAACATATTTTTTTTTTCAAGGAGCAGCAGCTGTTTGTTTTCACAAAGATAGTATTTTGAAGCTTTTTGAAGGAGCATTTTTAACCCACAAAAATTGAAGCTAATTTACAAGACCCAGCCTTGTTAATGCAAATATTCACTACCTTTGTTATTCTTGGAATAAAAAATTTAACAAGAAATGGGTCTAAAGAAGAGATTTTCAACAGATTAATTCATGAACCCCTGGTGTTTTTTGTCAATTTTGCCTGAAATATGAGTAAGAAAGACATTTTGGGGGGCTGCTTCTGAATACATCCCCAAAAAAGGGTAAAAGTTCTTTTGCAAAGGTGCATCTGTCTGTGTGCAGTTTAGACTGGTCTGCCTTAGAACTGAAGCCAAAAAGTCTAAAATCCAGACACAAAATCCGATTCTGATGATAGGCGAATTTTTGGTGTAAAAAAATTGGGCACACAAAAAAGGTCCAACATGTCAGTTTTGTTTTGTATATCCTTTCCTAATTGTTGTTCATAAATACCTTTGACATCGTGGTTTTCGGGAAAAGAAGCTGTATCTCTTTATATGTCTTATTTTTCCTCTTAATTAATATTAAAAATGCCTTGGAATACCTGATTGATATTTGTGACATTATTGACAAAATAGCATGCTGGACTCGTCATTCTTTAGATAATCAAATTAGCAAGTCATGCCAGTTAAACATTGCTTATGTTTTGAAGACTCATACTGTTTTTTTTTTTTTAAATTTTTCTCTGCTTGTATTTTTTTAGGCTTTTTCTTTCTTTTTCTTCCATCTCCAGTGTCCAACATGTCTGCCATTCAGTCTTTTATATTAGTGATATCCACCAACCATATCTCTATGCAAATATATGCAAAATAAATCACTTATTGCATCTGATGGAAATAGCCACTTGCAAAAACTAATCCATATTTTCTAGTACTTTCATGTAAATTCCAAATAAACTGCACTAAATGCAAAGTTGCTGTAACCAAGATGCAGAATTGGAAACATTCCTGTTCAAAATGTGGGAAATGATCCCATATTCCTGACATGTAGTGCCCATGTACAAAAGATAGTGTCCATTAAATGACATAAAATAATTAAGTTTTGATGCTAGATAACATGTATCTGAATTATAGACTTGTTTCATATGTATACTCTTGTAAACACACAGACTTGTTTCATATGGATTAACTCTTGTAAGCACACAAACTTGTTTTATATGGATACTCATGTAAGCACAGACTTGTTTCAGATGGTAACTCTTGTATGCACACAGACATGTTTCATAGAATACTCTTGTATGCACACAGACTTGTTTCAGATGGATACTCTTGTAAGCACACAGACTTCTTTCATATGAATACTCTTGTATGCACACAGACTTGTTTCAGATGGATACTCTTGCAAGCACACAAATTATTTTTATATGGATACTCATGTAAGCACAGACTTGTTTCAGATGGTTACTCTTGTAAGCACACAGACTTGTTTCATATTAATACTCTTGCAAGCACACAGACATGTTTCATATGGATACTCTTGTAAGCACACAGACTTGTTCCAGATGGATACTCTTGTAAACACACAGACTTGTTTTAGATGGATACGTTTGTAAACACACAGACTTGTTTCATATTTATAGTCTTGCAAGCACACAGATGTGTTTGACTGGATACTCTTGTAAACACACAGCAACAAATATAACTTCTGATCATTATCATATATACTCATGTATGAGCCATATAGTGTAATAAAAAATAAAAACCCAGGAGAAGGGAAGTTGGCTAATCTGCAGGGCAAGGTCTAAACTGGAACATTTTAAAGTTTTCTTCTTGACTACCATTATATATTGTTATTGTAGATCACTAAAGATGAGATCACATGCCTAATGATGCCACATAGCTGATATGATTTTCTGTCATGAAGTCAAACAAGTATTTTGGGGGTAAATTTAATAGTAGGATAATGAATGAAAAATAGGTATTATTTGACTGTTTATGTCTGTTTGATATATTGCCCATTCACCAGAAAATGCAGCCGTATATACATTAGAGCCATGATTGTATGTGTATTTTCCAAAAGAACTGCCATATTAATAATCTCTCAGTAGTGTGTTTAACTCTCTGCAAATCAGTGATTATTAAGCTCTACATAAATGCATGCAAGCTTTATTGATGTGTAAATGCAGAAAAACTACTGGTAATTAAACGATTTAGGAATTAATGGTTCTGAAGGTATTTGTGACATAAATATTTTGGTATTGAGAGTAGAATTACATGTATGTTAATCATTATGCAATTAAAGTGAAAGGTTTTTGTTGTACACACATCTAGATGTTGTTAAAAGTGCACTTGATGTGCTGAAAATTTTAACACCCACAATCAATGTTTATCATCTACTATTGTTTAACATCCTTCTGGAGAGAATCATGGCTGATGCGCTTGAAAAGCATGAAGGGACAGTCAGCATCGGAGGCAGAATAGTCACCAACTTACGTTTTGCTGACGACATTAATGGACCAGCAGGAAATGAACAAGAAGTAGTTAGCTTAGTAGAGAGTCTCGGCAAAACCTCCGCAGCCTATGACATGGAAATCAGTGCAGAGAAGACCAAACTGATGACCAACAACACCAAGGGCATCAGTACTGACATCAGGGTCCAAGGTACGAAGCTAGAAACAGTCCACAGCTTCAAGTATTTGGGGGGAATTGTAACAGATGAAGGATCAAAGCCTGAAGTACTCTCCAGGATTGCGCAGACAACAGCAGTGCTGACAAAACTGAAGCCCATCAGGAATGACAAGAACATCGCACTCAGTTCAAAGGTCAGACTGATGCACTCACTGGTTATCTCCATATTTCTCTATGCCTGTGAATCATGGACCATAACAGCTGACTTAGAGAAATGGATACAAGCCACAGAGATGAAATGCTTCCGAAAGATCCTTGGCGTCTCATACAAAGACCGTGTCACCAGTGAAGAAATATGGCAAAGGATCAGACAAGCCATTGGGCCTCATGAAGACCTGCTGAGCACAGTGAAAAAACATAAACTGCAGTGGTATGGGCATGTCTCACGATCATCAGGACTTGCCAAGACAATCCTGCAAGGCACTGTACAAGGAAGAAGAAAGAGAGGCAGGCAGAGAAAGAGGTGGGAAGACAACATTTGAGAGTGGACAGGCTTGACATTGAGCGACTCAGTGAGAAAGACGGAAAGTCGAGAGGAATGTAGGAAGCTGATTGTTCGGTCTTGTGTGGTGCCCCAACGGTCTACCAGACTACGTGACTGATGATGATGATGATGATGATTGTTTAATTGTTTATAAAGCAAAGAGGTAGAAAAATAAATATGCCTAATCCATGGTACATAATCCTTCAGGGATAATGGGTTTGTTTTGTTGTACAGTGCCAATGAATTTACTAATCCAGACTGCTTGAGAAAAAGCAGGGGTCATGGTTTCCAATCGAAATCATAACCACACCTACTGAAGAGGCAATCCAGAAAAGCACGTGCCATCAACCCTCCTGGAGATGTCCCACTCATCCCTTGTCCCTTCTCCAACTGAACCTTTCGTGCAAGGATTGGCCTCATCAGCCACCTGCGCACGCACAGAACAGAACCAGCGGCTCCAACCCACAGATGACTAGAGTGGTCTTCATCAACTCGACAGATGAACAAGAAGAGTGTGAGAGATTTTCACCTGTACTCATCTGTGTATTCTTCTCTCCTATCTCCTAATTCCTTCCTCTTCCTCCCCGACTTTCTCCAAATTCCTTCTCCTCCTTCTTGACTTCTCTCTACTCCTTCTCCTCCTCCTCCACTTCCTCCTCCAGACTACTTTTCATCCTCCTCTGCCTTCTATCGACCTTCTCTCCACCAACTAGACTCTTGTCGACTCTGACTGCTCCTCAGCCAGTCTCACTTCTGTCTCCCCTCTTAGAGACTCGTGACTCACTGAACTGGAAGTTCTGTCCCCCAAAAAGCTTCCTGTGAAAACACAAAGAGGGTACAATATTTATCCTTAGCCCTCTCATCTCACACTACACACAGCCTATCATCAGATAACGGCTATTAAATTTCTTCTGTCAATTGCATTCATTCACATCAAAATACTCGTAGGTTTTTGTATGGTAAAACACGACATAATAAAAGCACGGTATCAATTACTCTTATACATACAACAATAAATTGCTTCACATCAGTACATACTCCTAATCCCATTATACTAAACAGTATCACAATAATCAGATGTATTTCTTTTCATTACAATTCCTACAGAGTATACAAAAATTCAAATATCTATACTCTGATATATTCATACATCTATTGTAACTTAATCCTACATACTTCAATCATTTTCCCAAGCTCACAATTCAAGCATGCATAAACTCTAACATAGCACATTACTAACTGTACTGGTTACTACGGAGTAACCTAATAGAGAATTACAAAATTAATTCTGACCACAAGCAAACAATCTACATAATTCTCTACGTAAAACTCAAGCCCATTTCTCAAATACTCATGTAAATGAAACACTACAAAGGTAATTCTACATACTAAACAATCCCAGTAATCAAGTATACACACTACAAATAATTAAAATTATGACGCCGTAATATTCTGCAAAAATCGAGCAAATAACTTACTGACCTTTTCGAAGTTTTTCTTCTGTTAGAATCTGTTTCTAAGTTTTACTGCCAAATTACGAGTGGCTCCCGGAGTAACCCTATTTGCACAGTGATCTGTCTAGGCATCTACTAACTCTTTTGCTTGCGAGTTTGAAGTTATAATTCAGATCTAAGTTGTAATCACACCGTCTATCTTAATTCCAATTGGATGTCACTGCGAACTGATCCAATCAAACTTAGCAGACATATTATGTCCTCTCGCTCTCTGTCCACGTGGGGACAGATGAATACATGCCCAGTTCACCCTGCGGGTTTCCTTTGATCTCTGAACAAATATTTAACACCTAGGTGTGAATACTACAAGCCTTTGTCTAGTTGGTATGAACTATAGCCTGGGTGGCAGTCACAGTAACTTTGCATAAGGGATTAACACTAGCCTGCAGCAATGTTTAGACATCAAACGCTGTAATAATGCACTAGTTTATACACTTCTTGATAGCCAGGCTGAGTAAATTTGACACCTGGAAACCTCTGAAAATTACTTTTTGCATAAAATGTCAAGGAATTTGATATCAAAAAGTGAACTAAATATTTTGTTACAGAAGATTTTTTAACGATCGTCATATTACATCAATAGCCATGGTTGAGTCTGGTAACTAAGATTTTTGTACATTTGCCTTCAGTTGCAGTATTGTGTCATAAATCTCAGTATCAGACTTTAAAACTGACTCCTGAAATTTGTTATTTTCTCATTACAGACATCTTGAAATTAAAAATCATTTTGGAGCAGGAACCCTATGTGTGTGTGCATCTATCTATCTATCTATCTATCTATCTATATATATATATATATATATATATATATATATATATATATATATATATATATATATATATATATATATATATATTGTTACGTGTAGGCTTATGCAGATGTAACAAAAGAAAAGAGTGAAGTCAACAAGCTTTGTAAAGTTTAACAAAATAATTTATTTCCCTAGAAAACAAGATAAAAAATATGAAATAGGACTTACAGTTTGTGAAAACAGTCCAAAAATTAATCCTAGAATTGAGAAATATAAGTCCTATCACTAAACAGTTCTAATTGAATCCAGGCTTGAATCTCTATTAAGTTCCAATATGGAAGACGATGACGTCAGATGAGGTTGTTGTACTGATGGCAACAATTCCTCATTGAAACACAATTTATAATGTTCTGTTTAGAATTCCAGAATAAATTTCCACTGAATATCTTTGTCCCAGAAATTTTATAAAAAAGAGCACTTGTTTTGTTTTCTAGAGAATATGAATTATTAAATCCCAAAAAATAGATGAACTTCAGAAAAAACAGGCAACAACAATAAAAACCTCTTGAGCCCTCAAGGTTTTAAAATACAACTGCCCAAATCTACTAGAAAGCGTCTGTTTTAAGCTGTGATTTTAGATCACATGGTGGCTCACGTGACGGCTACATGATCACTAATTTGAACAGCGCAGTAAAAAAAATTGCCAATTATCATGTAAGCAAGAATAGCCCTATCTAAGAATCAGATTCCCATGCTGGAAATGAATTTAAAATGAAACTGTTACAACAGACTAACACGTGGGTTGAACATGACCTTGGTAATGACCAATCATTTTCGCTTAGTGTTTACAAAACGTCTCAACCAAGGTGAGCTAAAAATACTGATAATGTAATACCTTTTACGTTCAAATCAGGTCAAAAAAGAGAAGTGATTTTTCAAAAATAGTCAAATCTCGTCAAAATTATCATTATAATAAAATGTAATGAAACAAAAATAAAATAAAATAGAATTTAAAACTAACACACAAGCAATTAAATTACATATACGTAACTATATATATATATATATATATATATATATATATATATATATATATATATATATATATATATTCAGTTTGAGCAGCTGGCTTATCTGCAAACAGGTTTATATGCAAGTACTGTAAGGTTTGATGTCATAGTTGGCAGAAACAGCTTCATTGAAAATGTCACTTTTGCTCATGTGTCACTTATAAATATGAATGGGTGAGTAAATTCTTAGCCCTGCCTTCCCATTTCACCAGTCCCAATCAGCTCATACTTCTCTTGGCTCTAATTCCTGTTTTGTCTACAACAAATATGAAAAATGTCAGACAGTGATGTCTATATTTAGCATGTAGTTTTCTTGCAATAATGTGATTTCTTTATATATATATATATATATATATATATATATATATATATATATATAGAGAGAGAGAGAGAGAGAGAGAGAGAGAGAGAGAGAGAGAGAGAGAGAGAGAGAGAGATAGATAGATACTGCATAAATTGGTCTTTTCTTTACATGTGCATTTAGACATCTTGAAAATGTTGGGAAATAATGACAAATTCATGGCTAAAATGGTGTTTCTATCAAGTGAGAGATTTTATTAAAGGCAAGAAATATATTAGCATTGTCAGCTTTTCTATATGGCTGGTTTGCCAGGACAACTTTCAATTGGTTGTCTAGCATGTTGCATATATTTAATTTGCATTGTTTGTTATTTATTTTTTATTCATTATATGGTATGGGTTATACAAAATTGTGTTTTAGCTGACCTTGTCCAAAATTAAGTTCATTTTCTACCTGACCAGAATCATTGATTTTGGTACCTAGAAATTATTCATTTATGTGATTATATCTTGTGGCAGAATTATTGTTGTGCTCAGTGATTGATTTGGGCTGAAATTATTTAATTCAAATTATTCTTCTCTGGAAATACAGAGTGCTTTAGTAATATTTTTGGAAAGAGACATTAACTGGAAATTATAGTGAATTCAAACAAGGAAACCTTAGACTATATTACCGTGATTCAAAAAACGACTTTCCACATCATGAAAACTCAAGCCATTGGTACATTAGTACATTAGACACTGCATGCCACTACAGGCACATCAACACCTTCAGCATTGGAAATCATTTGGAATAGCTGCAGTAAAGTTTATTTAGAACTTTATGTTTTTAGGACTTGTGTTATTAATTCTAGGATTATTTGGGATTTAATTCACAATACCATAAGTTATTTTTAGATTTTCAATTTCTATTCTAGGGAAATAAATTGTTTGTTTTTTACCAAGCTTGTTGCTTCTCACTCTTTTCTGTTACTTATTTTAAGATGATAGAGTCATAATAAGCATCAGAGTTGATGTTAAGGTCATGTGGGTTCTCAAGAACATAAACTTTAGTAAAGCTGAGATCAAGCCTTTGTTTCATCAACATATTGACTTTTGTTTGTTTGAACAGTATTTATTCAAGAAACATTTTCATGTATCATTTATAACAATATAATCTTTATGGTGATTCAGTAGAAAGTTGGAAGATTGCTGAAAACTGTCATCTCTACATATTGACACTGAGACTAGACTTGTTACATTTGTTTTATCATTAAATTTGTTTTAAATATTGTCCAGCTACATTTCTCGATTTAAAAATCTTAAGTTGGTCGATACAGTTGGTAAAATTGAGACTATACAATATAATTTTAGTATTCACCTTTTCTCTATGATTATAGGTGGGAACAAGTATGCCATCACGCATGTGGGATTGATTATCTTTAACATCAACAAAACGGATGAGAAGATCTATGAATTCCATGCCAAGTATGACAAGACTTTTGCATGGGAATATCAAAGCATTACAGTGAAAGTGCTCAGTAAGTCAGATTAGTGACTTTACATACATGGATTTTTTTTTAAAGCTCTAAGGGCACTAAGATAAGAAGAGCTTATGGGATGGCATTTCGTCTGTCGTGCGACAACCACCTATCCATTACAACATTTATTTTTGCTAAGATTCCCAGGAAACTTTATACACACTCATCGAAAGGTCTGTTTAGTCATAAATGAAAATGGTCCCACTCAGGCATTCAACAGGGCTGCCACAGGGACCATCTTGAAAAACAAAAAAAATTGTCATAAATGGTTGTTATCCTGGGCAACAGCACATATTCTGATGGTCATGAACAGTGTTTGTTATCCTGGACAATATGAAATATAATTGTGGTGACAGCATTGTGTACATTCATGCTTTGGTTAGTATTATATTTTTAGTCAGCATTGAAAATGTTGATTAGGTTCCATTGTGTCCATGATATGCATCTCAGGATGTGGTCTCTACTAAATATGGAGAATGCTTTAAATGAATTTCTAGAAACATCTCTAAAGAATTTGTCTAAATTTGTGAGAAACCATCCTGGCAAGAAATGATTTAAAATTTTTACAAGTGATACTGAAGCTAATTGGCCATGAATTATATCTGATGTTGCTTAAAACAAAAAAATAAAACATTTTAAGAAAACAAAAAGCACTCTGCTGGATTTAGCCAAATATTACAGAGATTATCCTGCTCAAATGTCCATTCAAATTTATGCAAAGTATGCTTCTTTTGCCATTAAATATGGCCACCATTACTAGAAAAACAGAAACATTTTGTTAAATGTATGTAAATAAGAGCCAGCTAAACAGAATTTGACTAACTTGACACAGGGCATCCTGGCATAAAGACCTATCAATATTGGACAGAATGCTGTTGATGTGTGATCAGGTTATTGGATGATGATAAAATACAAATGGAAAAGCCTTGATAACATTGCTTTGGTACATATACATTCAACAGCACTGAAAAAAATGTGAAGAGAAAGCATTTGCTGACCTATATTTATTGGCCAATATTAAGCCGATATCAGGCAGGAGAGTAATTTCAGGCACACATGGACCTCTTGTTTTCATAAAGATGAATTACTTTGAATAAAAGTGTTATTGTAATCAGCGAGTATGAGATATTAAATCAGAAAATTTTATAAAGATGGTGGCAGAGGCTAAGTCTAAAATACACAAGCAAGCAGGATCGAATTCCAAACACTGTCAAGAAGACTAAAAGATGGTTCATAAACAGGGGTCATCAAAACATGATACAGTGCCATCTGATCTTATCAATGCAAATTGTGTTATCTTGCTTATTATATAAACAAACAATGAAAGGAGGCAAATAAAAATCAAATTGTTTAATCCCATGGATCTATTTTGGTTTGCCTGCCATGAGGCAGAACTTATTGTTATGTTGTTGTCCATCCTTCTGTCTGTGTCTGTAACCAATTTCAATTTTGCACAATAACTCAAGTTGTCTGCAATCTGCAGCTACCAAAATTTGTGGATGGTTTGCACTTATGATAGAAGGAACCATGTAGATTTGGGGTCAGAGGTCAAGGTTACTGTAAAAGAAGAAAAATGGTGTCTGCACAGTAACTTTTCCATCACCCACATTTATCAACTTTGGGATAAGGTAGAACCCTATGATTTTCAGGCTTCAAAGGTCAAGGTTACCCTGACTTAAAGAAGGTAAATTGTTTCTGCACAATAACTTGAATTGATCATCTCTGAATATTGTGGATGGTTTGTTTTTAGGGTAAGCAAGTACCATATTGATTTTGGGAGTCAAAAGATCAAAGATTATGGTTCAAGGACACTGAAATAATAAAAATGGTTTCTGCACAATAACTTTAGTTGTACATGGCAAATTGCAGCCAAGCTTGAGGTAAGGAAGAAGTCTTTTGATTTTGGGGTCAAAATGTCAAAGGTCAGGGTAAAATATATAAAATCTGCACCTTCTTCATACTTGGAAAAATTAAAGCTGTAGAACATCAAACACATCAATGGTGATTGGCATTCCTTATAAAGAATGAAATGCCTGGATGAAGTGGTACTGTACAGGTGGTGTATTGGATATACATACATGGACCTGACTTGTGCACACCTTCAGAGGGGTGAACCTTGTCCAGAATGTGTTCCCTGAAACTGTCCACTGATAGTGGAACACAATCTTCTTGAGTGTGATCAGACTTTCATTCTGTGAGTCAGAAGATTTTAGCTCGTATGTCATCCATTGTATTGTGCATTATGTTGCATGCATCATGTGTCATCTATCCTACACTTTGGAGTCAATATTTCTAAAACAATCTAAATCAATCAGACTTGAAACATGGGTTTATATTGTGTGCTCAGTATTGGGATTCACACATTGATGAGTTAACCTTGCATCTGATTGACTGAGTTGTCCCTCTTGAGGCCTAATTTCTGATCCAACTTTGATTAAACATGGCATGTATGCTTGTATGATTCAGATCTTGGAGGAGTTCTTTAATGAGGTAGGTCCACTGTTCTGATCAGGTGATCTTTCATCTGTTTGTCTGATCTTGTTACACCTTTGAAAGCTATATTTCTAATCTGATCTGATATTGGTCAAACTTGGAATATATACTTACATCTTAAAAGTTCACACACACACACACACACACACACACACACACACACACACACACACACACACACACACACACACACACACACACACACACACACACACACACACACACACACACACTTTCTTGTATTTGGTGGATATCGAGGACTCGGGTATGGAACCGCGTACCGAGGACATTTGTTCTGGTGATCTTAGGGCAAAAAGAAATACAGTTTGAGGCAGTAAATTAATAGCAATGTTGATGCATCAAGGAGGGAACTGTATTATCAGTTCTAAGGAATATGAAATTTAGCAATGCAAGTGAGGACACACACGTTCACACAAATATTCTGTATAATCCATGCAAACTAAGGACACACATAACTATTGACCACAACATGAAAACTCAATTTAGACAATGTGACTTTATGGCCAGCTATGACACCCATTGTCTTGCAAAATGAAAATGAAGAGAAACATTATTATGCTGTACATGAACTGTTCAGACTAAGAGGGTTGGTGCACTCAGATGTAATTGTGGTTCATTTTTCTTTTTTCATCACAGAAATATCTTTAACCATTTCCAGAAATAAAGGCCGATCACATTATGATTATCCCGGCTCTAAGCAAGGCATCAGACTTTAATTGTTACTTCATACAATGATGTGGTAGGCTGATGATTCCATACTGTTCATAGATGTGTTTAGACGGAAGCACAGTATTGGGATTGTTAATATGTTCATGTATCAAAATATGTATTGTTATATTGTAAGTGTGCATAAATTGATAATATGAAGAACAATTTATATATAACATGAACCTATTCTACTAAATTTTAAACCATCATATAATAAATGAAATCTGAAACTGATTTTCCTTGTTGGTATTGTAATAAATTTGGAGATGCACATTTGGTTATAGTGCCCCGTTTAAGGAATTCTTAGATTTGTGTGATTACTTGTTTGATTATTGGAATTCGGTGCAATGGAATGGAAATATTCCTTAGTCCGAAATAATTAGCCAATTACTAGGAGCAAACGTCACGGAGAGAAAGTGTTAGTGAGTTTCCATGATGCCATGGTCAATTAGTAGTGAATTCAGACACAAAGCGTATGGCTGTCCTTGGATTATAATATAGTTCCTATTAAAATCTAGTGGTGTACATTGGTGGTGTGACTGCAGTGGCAGTATTTACGGCAGGAAACTGGTAAATTACACAATGAAATAAAGAAGAAGGGACTCAGCAGATACCGTTTATGTCGCCATGGTGGCGAATGTGATGCAGTTGTACTGGCGTAATGTGCCTTGAAACCATAGATTGACTGGCCTAAGGTGGGTAGTTAAAATAGTTCCCTGTGTTAAGGGATAGTTGTAGAGTTTCTACGGCGTGAACTGCTGACGGTATGGAAAGTTGATGAAGAGAAACTGTACAGATGTGCGGTTGATAGATGGTTGGGAGATCTGTGGTTTTGCATTGATTAGCGAAAAATTAATGTATATAATGTACACCTCGGGCTCTCTAATTTACAACTGAAGTTGTATAGAAGTCTTTGGAAATTTGAGGGAAACTTATGACTTTTAGTGGAATCGCGCCAGGGTTTGACACCGCTCGGTCAAGCAAACACCCCTGACTTGTAATAATACCATTTGGCTGGATTTGAGCATTTATGGCAGGAAACTTGCCTTATCGGCAATGACTATTCGTTTTTTGACAAAATAGAGTAATATCTTCGTTGCATAATATGCGTACGAATCTCTCTCTCTCTCTCTCTCTCTCTCTCTCTCGGATTTTCACGGTTCACCTTCCAAATCACTTAGTTTATACATTTGCTAATTCAAGGTACCTCGTAAAGGTGTTTTGTATCGCTGATTGGAAGTTTTAAACAGTTTTTTTTCCGCATCGCCTTCTGTGTAAAACATACTGAAAAAAAGACTAAATGAGTAAGAATATTACAGTCTAATGCAGCTCTAAATAAATGTTCTTTTAAGTTATAAATACAAGTTGGTCCAAGAGAACATCCTGAGCATTTTGGCTATTGTTAAAAACCTCTTTAAATTTGGGAAAACAATATAGATTGACGCCTTGTGTTTACATTTTGTGTGTTGTTTTTAATAAGGCTTCATTTACAACAGAACTATCGATACAAACATAATTCATGATATGTTAAGCAAAGTCATCAAATCACCAAATGAAGCAAGTATATACATTTAAAAGAACATTGAATGCATTCAACAGTTATTGATTGATTGCACATGAAGTTGTAGGTCTTAAGAGCACGATAATAAAAAACATATTGCTGTAATTAAATGTTTCATTTTGGGACTGATCATCTTGATAAATGTTTGACCTCTATATAATATATTTATCTTTCTATATATTTACTGAAGTTCTGTGCATGTAACTTCCACATTCGGTTAGTGATAATTCGATCTCACCTTAGTGGGATTTTTCACTTGATTCATATCTGTTCTCTCCTGTTTGAATACTAAGTAGGCAAATGATGAAATTGGAGTGGATATAGCTCATTTAACAATCATAAAATAAATTTTGCATATCAAGGATGTCTTTTCAATATCTTTACGTGTGTAAAATCTTGCCGCATACAGGATGTTTTAACTTTACAGATGGGTCGGATAATTAGGCAATTTCAGTACAACTCTACAATGAATTCATGCGTATTTCCAATAGCATTTTGATGTACTGCTTTTGTACATGTCGTAGATTTATTTGCGTGTATTGGATGTCTATGGTATGAATGCATCATGAGTTTCCCAACACTATTGTCTCACATGCATAAAATATTAAAAAAATACCAGGGACTGTTATATGCACCAGCTTTTCTTCTTATAGTTCAACTAAGTAGTTGGTGTTTGGATGTAAAGGGAGATAATAAGTTTTTGCAACGTGTAATTTGATAGTGGAGATCTCTCTACAAGTTTTCCACTGGGCAATTGAGGACTTGGTTTTGGGCGTGTGTATTGCCAGCTTTGGAAAAGATACACTCCAAAATTGCGAACAAGCATCAAGCGTGTAAACGGGGACCTTCCTACAAATCATGATTTTACGTTATTCTAGGCTAAAATAGTTGGTAGAAGCAAGATTTTACCATTTTTCCAACCGAGGACATCGTTGGTTGGAGGTGTGTCCTCGGTATGTTGGTGTGTAATCTCATGAA